>CAUYLG010075932.1:0-97824 GCA_963573385.1 Cacajao melanocephalus | reverse complement strand
TTTTAAAAAAAAAAAAAAAAAAAAAAAAAAAAAAAAAAAAAAAAAAAATCTAAGATATCAGCAACCTTAATTTTTGCAAAACAACCAGAAACTGTGCATTGAAACAAATGACAAGTTTGCTCTTCTCTCATCCTTAACGTTGAAAAGGTTCATCTTATCAACATATTTGTCAGTAGATTTTCAGATTTGTTTGTGTCACTAAATATAGTTGAAATTCATAAACTACAATTATTTTTAATGTATTCTAAAAGTTAGGTTTTACTCTGTTCAATCAATGCACTTAGTTCAAACAAATGTTTTTTAAGTGTAGCGGAAAAAGGAAAGAGAGGATGAGTAGGGAGGAGGAAGAAAGAGGGAGAAAAAAAGAAAGTCTTATAAATGTACTTGTAAAGAAGATGGCTACTGGAAAATGGGTTTACTGTAGAACAGCCTTTGCTTATAGACAATGAACAAGGCTGAATTATTAAGCACATTTGGAAAAGCTGTGATGACTGACATATCATATCCTGCTAGCTGAGTCTTTTGTTCTCAGCAATATATTTATCATACCCACAGCACAGGATGAGAGCACTTCTAATAAATCTTGAGCATTAAGACTGGATGGACTGCTCAGTTATCAAACTCTAAACTGTCATTTTTTACATTTGGTTTGGCCTAGTTTAACCTTGTAAAGACAGCTTTAAGGTTATAATACTGAAAAGTCCCCAGGAGACTCCTTTGAGGCAGTATCTCCCTCCACACTTAAGTTTTTATGTTTTAGTTAACCCTGTATGTCCACAACTGGAGGAAATACAGGTTCTAGAAGAGTTTTTTAATAGTGCAATTATGACAGATTCAATTGGAGTGGCTGTATTTCAGAAATTCCCAAATATCAGATTTTAGACTGCCTACTTTGGCTTTACTGCCTTTCTTTTCCAGGGCCCAGGCAAAATTATTAAATTCAGATCTCCAGCCCCATTCCAGACATCCTGAAATCAATTTCTGGAGTAGAGTTTGGGAGGAGGACTCTGTATACTAACAAATTCCCAGGTGATTCTGATGTGCTGTGATGTTTAGGAACACTTGCCTAGATGACCCTCACAGACCCTGTCTTCTATGCATGATGCCATAAAATCTTAACCTGCAGGAAGAACTGTAAATGGGAAGAGGAGAGGGTGGAGGTAGAAAGATACCAGGCATTCTGCAAGGCACACCCTTCATATCTCAGTCCATTCTTTACCTTCCAGCTCAAACATTGCCTGTACATGTGAAAGCAACTCAGTAAACGTTTGCTGAGCACCTGCTAGCTGTGCTAGATGAGCAAGGCATGAGATCCAGCATATATATGTTAACTAACTCTAACACATCATGCTGTGATGAATGGTTCCTGGTGATACAGGTTGAGCATCCCGATTCCGAAAATCCAAAATTCAAAACACTCTAAAATCTAGAACTTTTTGAACATAGACATGATGCCACAAATGGAAAATCCCACTTCTGACCTCATGTGACAAGTCGAAGTCAAAACACAGGTCCGCAGCACACAGTTTATTCCATGTCCTCAAGGGAAAAAGACTCTCTTAGCCCCGTTACGCTTCCATATGCCTTCACACATTCATAACAGAAAAAGAAATCACATCAGTTTATAAAATCACAGAGACTTCTAAGACAAAAACCATTTTTAATGAAGATGATGATTCTGGAGGAAACATTTTAAAAAGCCACCCAGCAGAATGCTTCCTCATCACTAGAGGACCTCTTCCTGGTCCCTCAACTACTTCTGGTGTTTCTGCTCACCTTAAATAAAATACAGTGTATAGTAACCTTTTAATCAAAACACAGCATCATAAGTAGAGACTGAGAGCCTGGTGTTGTTTGCTGTTGCTGATACGGACATTCTGCTGATGACTTATGCTCCTTAGTTATTCTAAAGATATTATTCCTTCACTGTACGAATGGCATATCTGTTGTTGTTGTTGTTGTTTTTGAGACAGGAGTCTTGCTGTATTGCACAGGCTGGAGTGCAGTGGTGCAATCTCAGCTCACTACAACCTCCGTCTCCCAGGTTCAAGCAATTCTCGTCCCTCAGCCTCCCAAGTAGCTGGGACTACAGCCATGCACCACCATGCCCAGCTAATTTTTTGTATTTTCAGTAGAGATGGTCTTTCAAAAAGTTGGCCAGACTGGTCTCAAACTCCTGACCTCAAGTGATCTGCCCACTTCAGCCTCCCAGAGTGCTGGCATTGCAGGCATGAGCCACCATGCCCCACCAGTATATCATATTTTTTGCTGTTAAGTACTTATGATGTGTGAATGAGTGTGAGAAAATGAATGCTTATTGGTATCATATAAATTCAATCAGGAAGGATAGTAATGCCAAACAACTGCAGATTGTCCACGTGGGTGGCTGAGATATGGACACCTTTGCTTTCTGATGGTTCAACGTACACAAACTATGTTTCATGCACAAAATTATGTAAAATATTGTATACAATTTCCTTCAGGCTATGTGTGTAAGGTATATGTGGCGCACACATGAATTTTGTGTTTAGAGTTGAGTTTCATCCCCAAGACATCTCATTATTTATATGCAAATATTCCAAAGTCCAGGAAAAACAATTGAAATCCAAAACATTCTGGCCTTAAACATTTCAGATGGGTGATATGCAACCTATATTAACAAAGTACAGTGGGAGCATAGGGGAAAAACCTTCATTCTGATGGAAGTGGAGGTACATTTCAACAAAGGAAACTTACAGGAAGGACCACAGAAGCTGCTTCACTACACAGAAAAGAGAGGAAGGCATATTCAAAGGCAGTGAGACTTTTGGAAGCTTTTGATATCTTCAGGAAATGGTAGAAATCTCCTGGAACCTCACCATTTTCATACATAAATTAGAAATTATCAGCTTTTTCAGGTGAGAGGACCTAGGAGCAATGACATCCCTGTAACAACAATGATACCCACTGCCTGGTGTTATTCTCCAATCAAGGGAAGCAGGGATCCCTAGAGAAATGACTGATACTAGAAATGGAACAGGGAATATACAAAATGAGCCTGTCAAAGGAGCACAGAAGACAACTGAAAGAGTGCCCAATGGTCAAGGCTGACACAATTGGAGCCACAAAATAAAGTAGTATTGAATTATAATCCAAAGTATAAAACACATATCCATAAGTCCATACTTATATAAATGAAGGAATGAATAAACAAATGTGGAAAGAGACAGATCTCCTAAGCAGAAGAATTTTGAATAATTTATGTAGATGCTGTCATGGAGGTAGAGCATCACTTCCACTCCTGTAGTGTGAGCTATGCATAGTGACATCCTTCTAGAGAGTATGGTATAGAAAGGAGGGAGTATGTTGGTGGTGGAGGAACCTGACACATGGCCTCAACCAGGCCATCCATTTGAACATCAACAGTATAAGCCATCTAGACAGTATGTACCATTGGTATGAGGTGATGAGAAAGGAACTTCTTCTCTGTGCTCTTCCTCCCAAGAATGCATAATTCCAGTATAATCAGGAGAAAATCATCAGAAAAATCTCAACTAAGGGACATTCTACAAAAGATCTGGTCAGTACACCTGGAAACCATAAAAGTTATTTTAAAAAATAAGGGGCTGAGGCAGGTGGATCACAAGGTCACAAGTTCAAGACCAGCCTGGCCAATATGGTGAAACCCCATCTCTACTAAAAATACAAAAATTAGCCAGGCGTGGTGGTATGCTCCTGTAAGCTCAGGAGGCTGAGGTAGGCGAATCGCTTGAACCCTGGAGGTGAAGGTTGCAGTAAGCCAAGATTGTGCCACTGCACTCCAGCCTGGGCAACAGAGCAAGACTCTGTCTCAAAAAAAAAGAAGTGTGAAAAACTGTCACAACCAAGAGAAGCCCAAGAAGACATAACTAAAAATTATGTGTTTTCCTGGATGGGATCCTGAAACAGAAAAGGAACAGTAGGCTAAAACTAAGGAAATCTGAATAATAAGGTGTAGACTTCAGCTGATACTAATGAATGTATCAATATTGGTTAATCAATGTGTCAAAATGTACCATACTAATGCAAAATGTTAATAATAGGGCAAAGCAGATATGGCATACTGGGAACTCTGTACTGTCTTTAAACTTTTCTATGTATCTAAATCTATTTTTAAATCAAAAGTTTATTTTAAAATGTGTAGGAATAATCACACCTGCTTGCCTGCTGCATATGGCTGTTATGCATATCAAATGATGTAATGTACGTGAATGTACCATAGTCCCCCCTTGTCCATGGAAAATAGGTTCCAAGGCCTCTGTGGATGCCTGAAACCACAGATAATACCAAACCATATATGTACTATGTATTTTCCTATATGTACATACCTAGGATAAAGTTTACTTTATACATTAGGTACAGTAAGAGATTAACAGCAATAACTAATAATAAAATAGAAAAATTTTGGTGGCCATGTCTATAATCCCAGCACTTTGAGAGGCCAAGGCAGGAGGATCACCTGAGCCCAGGAGTTTGACACCAGCCTGGGCAACATAGCAAGTCACTGTCTCTACTAAATAAACACATACATACATACATATATACATACTGTAATAAGTTATACTGTAGTCTCTCTCTCTCTCTCTCTCTCTCTCTCTCCCCCATCTCTCAAAATATCTTATTATAATATATTGACTTATTTTGGGACCATGGTTGACTGTAGGTAACTGAAACCTTGTAAAGCAAAGCCGAGGATAAGCTTTGACATTATCATACTTTCTAAACTATGAGGCACATCACAAATATACAGAGTTTTAAGTATTATTTTATTTAAATGAAGCTTTTTTAAACAAGGTTTTTAATTTGCTATTAAATTATTTTTAAATATTTAAAATTACTCTTGGTATGAGTTTGAATGAAGGCTGATTATATAGGCTGTGACCAAGACCAGGAAGAGCCCCAGAAGCTGTGTTAAGGAGTTTGGATTTGATTCTGAAGATAATGAGTCATTAAAGGATTTATAGCAGAAGAGGGGTGGGAGTAGATCAAATTTTAGGACTGGTCATGGAAGGAGGCTGGAATTATGAAAACCACAGAAGTCTGGAAAGAAGCGCTTAAGTAGGGGCAGAGGTGGGACCGGAGGACCCGAGTAACAAAGCCCGATCCACTGCTAACAGGGGGGATTCCCCACTTTGTGCCTCAAACCAGTGGCCCTCCAACCCAGACTTTCTGAGTACAATGCTAATTTGATATCATTTTAGTATTTTCAGTAAACCTGATTCATTAATTGAACGTATATGTGAATTTTTATACCTTACTAAAACTATTACAGATGCATAAATCACACAGAATCTTTTGTCTGGTCAGGTGCCGTGGCTTACACCTATAATCCCAGCACTTTGGGAGGCCAAGGCAGGAAGATCACTTGAGGCCAGGAGTTCAAGCAATCTTTTCTCATCCCTTGTGTCTGTTTTGAGTTTGAGGAGATTTTACCTTTACTATGGCAGTCTAGCACAAGTTAGTGGTTAAGTACGCAGCCTCAGTTTTCTTCTCACGGGCATCGTCGCAACCTACCTAATAGGTTGTTGCGCAAATAAATGCAATAATCCAACATAAAAGCACATAGTTCATTGCTACCCTGCAGCAAGCACATGGCAAGTGGTAGCTTTTATTAAATGGTGGTAGCAGAAGTAACAGACCTCCTTGACATGGCTCAGGAGAATTACTAAACATAGTGAAATAAGTTTCTGCTGCTACTCACCCTGGATCACTCCATATATTTGCTCTGCTGAGAGGCAGCTGGATCATTGCTACCAACTGTCAAGAACCAGAAGCATCTACCCTCATTCACTTTCCTCTTGAGGATTTTGTATAAAACCACTGTTTTTGTTGTCTGCCCAGTTCATCTTAATACATATAATAGTAAACACTCAAAAAATATCAGCTATTCTTCATAGTATGCCATGCCAAGTTGGTGGTACCATGGACTAGTCCTACTTTCAGCTGCACTGGAGGGCAACTGCCCATCTATTTGAAGTGCCCTCTAGTTCCTCTAAAGATCATTTTTGTGTACTCCACAGAGCCTGCTTTTTAAATCAGATTATCCCAAACATACCCTGCTGATTTCACAAAAGTCTATCCATAAAAGTTTCCTGTGATGTGATGACAGGCAAATGGACAGAATCTTAATATTGTGAAGATACATGGTGAACATTTTAGCTTCTTACTAGGCTGGCAGCAGCCTGAGGCAAGGACCCCATCCCACTCATCCACACACAGGGCTTGGCCACCAGCCAGTCCTCACTAAAAGTGGATAGTGATTGTCACTGCCCAGGGAAACCTCTAGGAAGCACCATCTCTCCTCCCCAAGAATCCCTGGGCAGAGAGGCACAGCACCACCAAAGCAAACTTTCTGACTCCACGGTTTTACCTGGGGTTAACTCTCTTTGGGAAACTTGAATGCACTAGCCACCTCTAACAGTCCCATTTATTTTTAAAAGAAATGAGGCTATTTTCTTCCCTACTCCGCCATCCCAGGAATCTATCTGTAGATTTTTATTTTAAAGGCAAGAACTATCTAATAATGAGTAATTTCACTGGTCTATTTTTAGCAGCAAGGAAGATTTTTTTTTAGGTCATTGCTGGGAAGTTCTCAAAACTGCAAGTTGGGAAGAGTCGACAGAAGGTGAATGTCATGGATTTTTTTTCCTTCCAGAGCAGAAGGATTCACCAAGAGGAACCAGACCCCAGGGAATAGAAAGTAGGGAATCAGTTTCTTTATCAACAAAATGGGCATTCCAGTACTTACCCCTTATTGCTATGGTGAGGAATATGCAAGATAGCAAATGTCAGAGCACTTAGCTTGGTGCTCTGACACTGTCCATCTGTCTGCACCTGTCTGCCTCTAGCCACCACCTTCATTCCCTCTTGTGTGAACAATTTCATGGCTGCCCCTCTACTTTCAGGCTCCTCCCTCTAATCCACCAGTTTTCCCCTGGCCCTTCCTAAAGCCTAGTTCTGAGGTGTTCCTCTCTTCCTTGAAATCTGCCTGGGCTTCCTTCACCCTTGGGCTGGCATCCTTGGCTTCTACTACCACACTACATCCCATAGCCTAGAGTCAGCTCCCAGTAATGGCTTGTGCAGTGACTCAGAGTTTCCCAGGCTCTTTGTTTATGCAGTTTCCTCTACTTGGAAATTGCCTCTCCTGATCCTCACCAAGGCCCTCTGCCAGTCTCCACCTCTTATCCAGAGCCTTGAATCAATGGTTTGTCTTCCTTTAAACCTTGCCTCATCACTTCACTAAGAAGTGAGGCCTTCCTCATCTTAAATTCTATAGCTCCACATACTTTTTTATGCTTCATGGTATGTAGCACCTTACTACATAGGTATCCGGATATGTGTTCAATGTATTATTTATTACAGAGACAGTGTAACAGGGGTTAAGAGCACCAATTCCAGAGCCAGATTGCCAGGGCTTGAATCAAGGTTCTGCCACCTCCTAGCTCTCAACATGAGCAAGTTGCCTGTGTCTTGGTTTCCTCATCTATAAATTGCAGATAATGCAACCTGAAAATGCAAATTATGGGAAAATATGTATCTTACTAAGACACATACTTTAATAGGATAAATAGTATGTATCTTACTAAGATACACATACTTAATAGGACATATCCTATTAAGTGATAGAAACCCATCTGAAAGGGCTGTGTACTATATTATTCTAACTATATGAAATTCTGAGAAACACAAATCTGTGGACAAAGTAAAAAGATTAGTGGTTGTCAGGGGTTGGGGTGGGGAGGGATGAATAGGTGAAGCATGGAGGATTTCTAGGGCAGTGAAACTACTGTTCATGAAAATACAACGGTGGATACATATCATTATATATTTTCCCAAACCCATAAAAATGTATATAGCACCAAGAGTGAACCCTAATGTAAACTATAGACTTCGGGTGATAATGATGTGTTAATATAGTTTTTTCAGTTGTAACAAATGTACCACTCTGGTGGGAGATGTTAATAACGAGGCCAAGTTGGGGGCCTATGAAGGTGTGGGATAGGATGTATATGGGACATTTCTGTACCTTCCCCTCAATTTTACTGTGAACTTAACATTTCTCTAAAAAGATAACATCTTAAAAAGTTAAATAAAGTAAAATACAATGCACAATGTGATGACTGAAAAAATATGTCCATATATTATTTTATATTCTTTCCTTCAAAGGTGGACCCTTAATTTTCCTCTCCTTGCATGTGGGCTGTACTCCCTGACTCACTTCTGATGACTAGAATGTACCAGAAGTGACAGAATGTGACTTTCTTCCTCTTTCTCTTCATTCAGTCGGCTGCCATGTTTGGGACACTCAAGCAGCCCTATGGAGAGGTCTACATACAAGAAGCTGAGCCCTCCAATAGATAATTAATAGAACTTAAATGAAGAAACTCATATAAAGTTATTAGATGAGTGCCTAATACTACCTAACATGCTAAATAGTACTATAATGATAGCTACTGTTATTTTGAAATATTCCAAACATACAGAAAAGTTTAGCATATAAAGCATCAAGTACCTATGCCTCTAACACTCAACTTTATCACAAGAGAAAGCCTCATTTTTTTATGCTTTTAAGAAGCAAAATGTTACAGATAGAGTTGAAGCCCCCTGTGTACCCTTCCCATATCCCATTCCCATCCCTCCCTTTATTGCAGTGGTGACAATCTCAAATTTTGAGTTAATCATGCCTTTATATTTTTAGTTTGTGTTCTAAAATTTTATTTAAGTGGTATAATACTGTACACAGCTGCTTTCAAGTTGTGGTTTTGGTCAACTTTTTTTTAGATTTGCCCATGTTGAATTATGTAACTTTAGTTAATTCAATTTCATTACTGTGTCTTATACGCATTACATAAATATTCCTTAATTTACCCATCCCATTGTTGAAGGACATTTATATTACTTCCAGTGTTAGAGATAAAAGAACTCTCAGAGATCAACATGCAGATGAGAAAATGCAGCTAGAGAAGGGAAGTGATTTGGCTAAAATCATATAGAAGATAGTAGAGACAGGACTTTCAAAGAGATTAGAGTAGCCTGGAATGGCCAGTTGTTCTCTTTCCAGCATACCATGCATTTACTTTCTTCAGACTCCTTTGAGAAACTCCTCTCTCATTCCATGAGACTCTGTTGGGGATGTCAGTTATTGCCTAACCAATCAGCAGAGCCCATGACTCAGTTTTTGTCAAATATAGTACATTCTTTGGTATATGGTGATTAGCTCAGGGAAGATCACGTGACCCAAGCTGAGCCAATCAGAATCTTGTGATTTTGCAGAGCTGAAATAATATAGGCCTGGAGATTCTAGAAAATGTCTTTCCTGCCATGTGGAAAGAGTCTACATCCAACAGAGAAAATGAAATCAACCCACATAGACAGGCAGTAACAAATAGAGGTGGGAGAGAAGAGAAAGACAGACATAGAATGGGTTAATAACATTGTTCGAGTCCCTGAATGCAGTATCCTTAAGCTTCTCATTTATGAAACCTGCCCTTTTCCTTTGTTTTTAGCTTACCCCAGTTTGACTTGCATTTCTCTAATTTGCAACAGAGTCCTGACCCTTACATTCACCATTCTTTCTACTCTGCCAAAACTATAGCTCCTAGATGTTTAGTAAGCATTTAATTGAAAATGATGATCTCAGCAAAGCCATAGAAATCCCACTAACCTTTGACTTGGGGAACACAGCAAGATTAACTGTGATCAGAGTTCTAATGTGACACTTCCCTTTATTTGACCTGTCATCCACATATTTAGGGAATAGTTACCATGTTCCTACTATGTTCCCAAAGGAAGTTATATGACAAGAATAGCACAAAGGACACAGAGATAATGGAATGCTTTTCTAGGTAGTTTATATGAAGTGGTACAATATCAATTCTAAATAGACTGCCATTAATAAATAACACATATTTTAATCCCTGGAGAAAAGACTAAAAAGGCAATAGAGGAATTAAATGAAATATTTCACAATATTTGATTAGCCCAACAGGAAGTAGGAAAGAACAAATAAGTAAACAAAGAAAGACAGACAAATGGAAAACAAATAGCAAGATAATAGATTTAAACCCAACCTTATCAATAATTACATTAAAAATAAATACGTTAAGCCCTCTAGTAAAAGGCAGAAACTTTCAGACTGTATACAAAAGCAAGACTTATTTGCTGTCTACAAGACATACACTTGAAATATAACATTATGTTGAAAACAAAAGGGAAAAAAATAATTTCCAGCGAACTGTAAACATAAGAAAATGAAATTGGCTAAATTAATATTAAATAAAGATGATTTAACAAGGAGTAAGATCTGAGATAAGGGTAGATATTTGATAATGAAAAAAGCATCATTTCACCAAGAGTACATAGCAATTATCAATGTGTATTAACCTAAAAACAGAAGTTCAAAATATATTAAGCAAAAGCTGACAGAATTAAAGGAAGAATTAGATGAAGTCACAATTATACTTGGAGATCTTAACCTCCCTTTCTCAGTAATTGATAGAACAAGCAGACAGTAATTGATAGAACAAGTAATTATATGGAATATCCAAACACTATCAATCACCTTGACCTAAATGATATTTATAGACCAGATGAAACCACTGCAGAAATACATAATTTTCAAGTGCACATGGAGCATTCACCAAAATCACCATATCCTAAGCACCAAAATAAATCTCAATAAATTTTAAAAGATTACAATCATTCAGAATATATTCTTCAAACATAATGAAATTAAATTATAAATCGATAGCAATAAAACATCTAGAAAACCATTTTTAGATCTCTTAAATGTCTAAATATTTTAGAACTAAACAATGCATTTTTAGATCTCTTAATGTCTAAATATTTTAGAACTAAACAATGCATTTTAAAATAACATGTGGATCAAAGAAGAAATTACAGTGGAATTAGAAAATATTTCAAAATGAATGATAAAGGAAATAGAGCATATCAAAATTTGTGGGATGCAGCTAAAGCAGCACTTAGAAGGGAATTTCTAAATTCAAATGCTTAAATTAGAAAAGGAAATATGGGCAAAAAATCAATAATTTTATATTTTTACCTCATGATTCTAGAAAGAGAAGAGTATATCAATACAAAAGGAAATAGAAGAAAATAAATATAAGAGCAAAATTTAATCAAATGAACAACAATAGAAAATTTTAACAAAAAACCCTATTCTTTGAAAACATTAATAAAGTTGATGAATGTCCAGCAAGACTGATTAAGAATGAATGAATGAGAACACAAATTCCCAATGTCAAGAATGAAAGATGACATGTAATAATAGCTCCTGCAGACATTAAAATGATAATAAAGGACTGTAATAAACAACTTTATGCCAATACAATTTGACATATATTAACTGGACAAACTCATTAAAAAATACAATTTGCAAAAACTGACACAGGAAAAAATTGAAACTCTGAATATCCCCTATTATGATTATATTTTATCAGACTCAGATGTACTCAGAACATACCCTATCATAATTTAATTAAACAAATTAAATGTATTGTCAAAACTTCTTTATAAGAAACTCCACTGATATATTTATTGCAACATTATTCACAATAGCAAAGATATGGAATCAATCTAAGTGTTCATTGACAGATGACTGAATAAAGAAAATGTGATACACACACACACACACACACACACACACACACAATGGAATACTATTTAGCCATAGAAAAGAATGAAACCATGTCCTTTGCAGCAACATGGATGGAATTGGAGTCCACTATCTTCAGTGAAACAACTCAGAAATAAAGTCAAATACCATTCTCAGTTATAAGTAAAAGCTAAATAATGTGTACATATGGATATAGACTGTGGAATAATCAATATTGGAGGTTCGGAAGGGTGGCAGGATGGGAAGAGGGTGTGAGAAGAGAAATTACTTAATGAGTATAACATACACTATTCAGGTAGTGGGTAAAATAAAAGCCCAGACTTCTTCACTACTATACAATATAACTGTGGAACAAAACTACACTTGTATTCCCTAAATTTATACAAATCTTAAAAAAAAAAAAAAAAAAAAAACCTCCAAGGCCAGATGGTTTCATTGGAAAATTCTACAAAATAATAAAGAAGCAATTTAAACACTAAAGAAAAAAACTTTCAGAAAACAAAGGAGAGAATTTACCCCAACTCATTTTACAAGGCAGAAACCTTATACCAAAAGCTGGAAAAGAAATTATAAGAAAAGGAAACTATACACCAATATCTTTGATAAACACAGATACAAAAATCCAAAAGAAAATATTAGCAACTTAGATGGTAAATAATCACATAAAAAGATAGTCAACATCATCAGTCGTTAGGAAAATGCAAATAAAAACTATAATGAGATACAATTATCTGCCAGAAAAAGAAAAATTTTTAAACTGACAATCCCAAATGTTAGTGAAGATGTGGTTCAGCTGGAACTCTCTGACATTACTGATGGGGATGCAAATTGGTATATTCATTTTGGAAAAGTTTCTCATTTTCTTACAGTTTCTTACAAAGTTAAACGTAATATGTGACCCAACAATACCACTTCTAAATATGTGGTCAAGAGAAATTAAAACATATGGCCACACAAAAGCTTATATGCAAATATTTATAGCAGCATGCTGTAGTTTGGGTATGCTTTGTTTGTTCTCATGAAAATTCATGTTGAAATTTCATCCCCACTGTGGTGGTTTTGGGAGATGGGATCTAGTGGGAGGTATTTGGGTTATAGAGGCAGATCTCTCATGAATGGTGTAGTGCTATTTTCCCAGTACTTAGTGAGTTCTCATTCTCCAGGACTGGAGTAGTTCTTGCAGAAATGGATTAGTTCCCATGAGAATGGGTTGTTTTAAAGCGGAAGGGCCCCTCAGGCTTTCTTCCTTTCACACACGTTCACTCCCCTTTGACCTTCTGTGCCATGTTGTGATGCAGCAGGAAATCCCTCACCAGAAGCCAGGGCCATGCCTTTGAACTTCTCAGCCTGCAGAAACATGAATAAATAAGCCTCTGTTTTATATAAATTGTCCAGTCTCAGGTATTCTTTTATAGCAACATATGACAGACGAAAACAAAATATTGGTGTTGCTGATAACAGATATTTGAAAATGTAGCAGCAGCTTTAGAACTAGATAATGGGAAGAAGCTAAAAGAATTTGGAGGAGCAGGGTAGAAAAAGTCCAGATTCTGGTGAGGGCTTAGAAGACAAGAAGACTAGAAAGTTTAGAACTCCTCAGAGATAAGTTAAGTGGTCAAGACCAGAATGCTGATAGAAATATGGACAGTAAGGGCCATTCTGATGAGGTTTCAGATGGAACTGACTAAGAAAGTTTGGAAACTAGAGTGAAGGCCATCCTTGTTACAAATGAGCAAAGAACTTGGCTGAAGTGTGTCCATGCCCAAGGGCTTTGTGGAAGGCTGAACTTGTGAGTGATGAGCTAGGTTATCTGGCAGAAGAAATTTTTAGGCAACAAAGTGTTCAGGCTGCTACATGTTTCCTTCTAAATGCTTATAGTGTACTGATAGAGAGAAGGGAAGCAGAGCAGAAAAGTCAGGAAATTCACAGCCTGGCCATATGGTAAAGAATGACGGAATGTTTTCAGGAGAAAATTCCAAGGGTACAACCAAGCTACTCCTTACTAAAGAAATTAGCATGGCTGAAGGGGAACTAGGTGTTAATAGTCAAGACAATGGAGAAAGGCCCCAAAGCCATTTCCAAAATCTTAGAGGTGGCCCCTCCCATCATAGGCCCAGAGGCCTAGGGGAACAGAATGGTTTCTGGGAACAGGCTCAGGGCACCCCAGGTGAAGTGGCCCCAGGTGCAGCTCACACTCCGGCTCTGGAAGGTACAGGTCATAAACCTTGGTAGCCTCCACATGATGCTAATTCTGCAGGCTTGCAGAAAGCAAGAGCTATGGAGGCTTGACAACCTCCTGCTAGATTACACAGAATGCCATTGAAAGCCTGGGGTCTTGGCCAGGTGCAGTGGCTCACCCCTGTAATCCCAGCACTTTGGGAGGCCGAGGCAGGTGGATTGCCTCAGGTCAGGAGTTCATGACCAGCCTGGCCAGCATGATAAAAAAATACAAAATTAGCTGGGCATGGTGGCACACACCTGTGATCCCTGCTACTGGAGAAGCTGAGACAGGAGAATTGCTTGAACCTGGAAGACAGAGGTTTCAGTGAGCCGAGATCATGGCACTGCACTCCAGCCTGGGCAGCAGAGTGAGACTCTGTCTCAAAAATAAAAAAAGAAAAGAAAGCCTTCGGTCCCAGGCAGAGACTTGTAGCAAGGGGTATAGTCATGACAGAGAGTCCCCACTAAAGCGGTACTGAGTGGAAATGTGGAGCTGGAACTGCCACAGGGGGTCCCTGCAAGGACCATGCCTGCTGAAGTCATAGGAGTAAGGCCAATGCAGAGAGTCACCACTAGGATCATGCGAGTGGAGCTGTAGAAGTGGTACCACCACTGAGACCCCAGAAGACTGCAGAGCTACCAGTGTGTAATGCCAGCCTGGGAGAGCTGGGTGAACTGAGCTCAGCAAAGCCATTGGGGCAGAGCTGCCAGATGCCTTGGGGGCCCAACTCCCACCCCAGTGTGTCCAGGAGGTGGCACATGGAATCAAAAGAGATTATTCACCAGCTTTAAGATGTGATGTCTGCCCTGCTAGGTTTTGGATTTGTTTGGGGCCTGTTACTCCCTTCTTCTTTCCTATTCATCCTTCTTTAAATAGGAATGTCTGTTATGCCTGTATCACCACTCTATCTTGGAAGTAAATAACTTGTTTTGATTTTACAGGCTCATAGATGGAAGGGGTGTGCCCTGAATATCAGATGAGACTTTGGACCTTGAACTTTGGACTTTTAAGTTGATGTTGGGACAAGTTAAGACTTTTGAGACTATTGAGATAGAATAATTGTATGTAGCATGTGAGAAGGACATGAGTTTTGGGGGACAGGGGCATAATGTGATGGTTTGGATATGGTTTGTTTGTCCCCATCAAAGCTCATATTGAAATGTGATTCCTAATATGGTGGTGTTGGGAAGTGGGGCCTGATGAGGTGTTTGAGTAATGAAGGCAGATCCCTGGTGAATGGACTGGCGCTGCTAGCAAGAATGGATTCATTCACATGAGAGTGGGTTGTTATAAAGCCAGGTCACTCCTCAGATTTTTCTCTCCTCATATGTGTCCACTTCTCCTTTGACCTTCTGCACTGTGTTGTGACACAGCACAAAAAGCCTTCAGCAGAAGCCAGGGTCACGCCCTTGAACAGCTTAGCCTACAGAAACACTTACTAAATAAGTCTCTTTGATTTATAAATTACCCAGTCTCAGATATTCTTTTGTAGCAACACAAAACAGACTAAGATACAACATTATTCATATCTTTGAAACAGCAACAACCCAAATGTCTACTAACTGGTAATGAATAAGCAAATTGTGGTGTATCCATATAATGAAATAGTATTCAAAAATAATTAGAAACAAACTCCCGTTACATGCAAAACACATGGATGAATTCTAAAGGTTTTAGGCTAGTATAAAGAAGACATTATTTCATTTGTAAGACATATTGAATCAGGAAAATCTATAGGAATATAAATCAAATTAATGATTTATTGGGGCTGGATTTGGGTGGAGGAAATTGTCTACAAAGAGATATGAGATGACTCTTTGGGTCACTGATCTACTCTATAATTTTATTATTAATGATGATCACACAATGGTATATGTTTGTCATTAGATTAAAAATTTACCTTAAAAAAGGTAGACTTTACTGTATGTAATGTACCTTCATAAACATGAATTTTTAAAAAGAAAAAAATTAGCAAGTTGCATCCAGTAAGATATATACATTGTACATCATGTTTAAGTGTGGTTTATTCCAGAAATTTAAGGTTGGTTTAACGTTTGTAAATTATTAATGCAATTCACCATGTTAATAAACTTAAAAAATCATATTATTAACTCAATAGATGCAGAAAAGGCATTTTCAAGAGTCAGAACCACTCATAATGAAAATTCACAGCGAGTAAAGAAAAGAAGGAACTGCTTCAACTAGGTAACAGGACCTACAAACCCTACAATTAGCTTTATACTTTTCCCCAAAGTTCAACAACAAAGCGATGATGTCCTCTATCACCTCTTCTGTTCAACATCATACTTGATATTCTAGCCAATGCAACATGGCAACCTAAATAAATAAATAAAGACATAAAGATTAGAAAAGATAGATAAAACTTTTCTTGTTTACAGATGGCATAGTTACTTATATAGAAAATTCCAAGGACTCTGTAAAGCAACTACTATAACTAATAAGTGAATTTCACAAGTTTGCAGGATACAAGTTAAAGATATTTTTAAAGTAAATTACATGGTTAAACTTCGGCACATCCACACAATATAATTCTATTCTGTGAAAAAAAAAAAAAGGAATGAGCTACCAAGCCCTGCAAAAACATTGATGGATCTTGTGTATTGCTAAGTGAAAGAAGCCAGTCCAAAAATATCACATGTGTATTGCTTGTATATTGCTAAGTGAAAGAAGCCAGTCCAAAATATTACATTACAAAATAGTACATGTAGATTTATATGACATTCTTGGGCTGGGTGCAGTGGCTCACACCTGCAATCCCAGTACTTTAGGAGGCTAAGGAGGGAGGATTTCTTTGGGCCAAAAGCCAGAGGCTTCAGCAAGCTAGGATCATGCCATTGTACTCCAGCCCTGGCAACAGAGCAAGACCTTGTCTCTAAAAAAACAACAACAAAAGTTATATGATATTCTGAAAAAGGCAAAACTATGTAGCCAGTAAACAGATTAGGGGGGTCAGTGGTTTGGGGAGGGAAGAGGTTTCAATAGGCAAAACACAGGGGATTCTTTAGGGAGGTGAAAATATTTTGTATGATGCAGCAGTAGTAAGTACACAACACTATATATCTGTCAAAATCCATAGAACTTTACAGCCCAAAAAGTGAACCTTAGTATATGCAAATTTATGTTAAAAAAAACATTTAGGAAGATGGGGTAATCCCAGGGTAGAATCCAGATTGTTATAAAAGAATCTAACTCTATCATAAATGCATGAAATAACCTCATTCAAGGGGTCGGGGGAAACATACTGACCTATGTAACTTTGGAAATGGAAGTTGTAAGACTAAAGGCAAAGAGTGCTTATGTAGTGCTGTACTCTAGTTGTTATAGGTGCTGTACTTTAGTTGTTAAAGTTGTTTCCCATGAGTGTACAGGCTAACATATCTGAAACTACTACACATGTTTACTGGAATTAACAATAAAGTAAATGGATGGTGGGGGGTGGGAGCCAGCTTTCTCACTATTACAGTGGGAGGTTATAGAGAAGCAAGGGGGAGAAGTGACTAGAGTAATCCATGTAGTACTGGATTAGAGTTGGAGACCTCAGTATAAACTCATGTTTAGCTTACCATAGATAGAGGGTTACATACATACATACATAGAGGTATTTATAGATTTGTATATATATTTGGGTTAGTATACATATATGTATTTCCTTGCTCTGTCAACTGGGAGAGTCTAGGAGCAATGATACCTCAGCAGCAATGAATGTATACAGTCTCCAGAATTTATCTTTATACCACTCCTCATGAAAAGGAATCATAGCTTCTTGGAGAAATAGGTAGTTCTAGAACTAGGGGGTAGGGAATATACAAGATGAGCCTGGAGCATCTTGTAATACGAGAAAGTAAGGAAGTGCTAAAAAGCAAACACCATTGAAGGGGTATGTCAAAGGAGCATAGGAACCAACTGAAAGAGTTCCCAGTGACCAAAGTCAGAACAATTTGAGCAAGAAAATGAATAAAGTACTACTGAATTATAACCCGTGGTATAAAATAAAATATCCATTAGTCCTTATTGGTGTAAATCAATAATGGAATAAATAAATAAATGCAGGAGTATAGACAAATATCCTGTGCAGAAGAATTAAAAATAACTTAGATACTCATCCCTGAAGAAGGAGGAACATAGCTCCTACCCCTTAAATGTGGGATGTACATAGTCACTTCCTTCCTTCTTTCCTCTCCTCCTTCCTTTTCTTCTGAGTGTAGTGTAGAAAGGAGGAAAAGAAGAAGAACTTTACAATGGAGAAAACTGATATACTCCTCTTTAGCTAGGTCAAGGTGAACACCAACAGTGGTGATAGCATGAAGTCGTGTTGCTAGCATGTACCTTTGATGTGTTATGATGAGAATAGCAGTTCACCTCTGCAGTCTTCCAAGTTTAAGTGGAGATGAAAATAAAACCCAGCTTATATGGTTGTTGAGAGAATTTTAAAATGTGAACCCTGAAAAGGAGTGGCTTGACCTCCCTTCCAAAATTGACAGTCTTGGCCTAGTTCTCTGTATAGTATCATTTCTCTGAACTCCGACCCTTAAACTCTAGCCCTCTCACTGTGTCCCTGATCCTCTTGCTCAGCACGTTGTTTCCTCACCCCACTTTTGATATAGTCATTATCTTCCTAGGACTTGCCTCCTTTTCCACATGTTTCAATATGATATCCACAGTAGATTGCATGTTCCTTGAGATAAGAGTGAGCTTTACTATCTCCACAAAGAGATAGCTCTGGGAGAATGTGCAGTACCCAAGTCAAATTCCACAGGTACTACTCTGAATTCTTATTTAACTTGTGAATAGGTAATGCAAAATTTTTATAAGTATTCAATGATAATTTTCAAATTGTTCAAAAATACAAAATAACAAAAAATATTCAGTGAAGACTATCCTCCCAATCTTTCTTCTACCTGGATCCCACCCCACCCCACCCCAAGAGACAATTGTAACTCCCCATATCTCTCTGTGAAATATATACATTCTTATTTCTCATTGTTACATAAAAGGTAGCTGCCATAACATCGTTGTGTACTTTGTGGGGTTTTTTCCAACTAACAATATATCTTGAACTTCTTTGCTAATAACTACTTAGAAATCAATCAGAAAGCTTAGGCTGGGCACAATGGTTCATGCTTGTAATCCTGGCACTTTGGGAGGCCAAGGCAGAAGGATTGCTTGAGGCCGGGAGTTCAAGACCAGCCTGAGCAACAAAACAATATCCTACCTCTACAAAAAAAAAAAAAAAAAATTAAAAAATTAGCTGGGCATAGTGGACCTGTAGTCCCAGCTAGTTTGGAGGCTGAGGCGGGCAGATTGTTTGAGCTCAGGAATTCGAGACCAGCCTGGGCAACATGGCAAAACCCCTTCTCTACAAAGAATACAAAAATCAGCTACTTGGAAGGCTGAGGTGGGAGGATCTCTTGAGCCTGGGAGGCAGAGTTTGCAGGGGGCCAAGATCATGCCAATGCACTGCAGCCTAGGTAATAGAGTAAGACCATGTCTCAAAAAAAAAAGAAAAAAAAATCATAGAGTTTTCCATTGATTAATATGCTGTAGGTTATTTCCAATCTTTTGCTGTTACAAACAATGCTATAATGAGTAACTTTTTACATAGCTCCTTTATGCACATGCCAGTACAACTGTAAGATAAATTCTTAAATGGGGGATAAAGAGTATTTGCATTGGTGATTGAAATGGTCAAATTTTCCTCCCTAAGAATTTACCAATTTATATATCCACAAGCAGTAAATGACAGTGCCTGTTTCCCAATAGCCTCATTAATGAATGAGTAATCAAACACTTGTATTTTTGCCAGTATGATAAGAAGAAAATGGCATCTCAATGTAGTTTCTCTTATAAAGAGTAAGGCTGACGATCTTATGATATGTTTAGATGCCATTTGTTCTGCTGTCTCTGTGAATTGTCTATACCACTCTCTTGCCCATTTTTCTATTAAGTTATTGGTCTTTTTCTTATCATTTTTAAAGCATTCCTTATATATCAGAGAAATAAACACTTTGTAATGTGAATTGCAATTATGTTTTTCCAGACATCACTTGATTTTGTCTCACTTGTGAGATTTCTGTCACAAAATTGTTTGAATTTTTATATACTTTATTTATCTTTTATTTTATAACTTCTAGATTTTGAGTCATAGTTAGCGAGGCCTTCATATGGTTAAAAAACAAAAAATGGTGAGCTGTTACAGTGTATACCACATAGCATTCTACAAAGATTGAAAATTTCCATGTAAAAAAAAGAAACCTTAGGAGTATTAAAAGACAGATGCTTCTTGACTTGAATTGAGTCTAATTTAATTGCCACATTTTGAACGCTTGCAAAAACACTTAACTCCACATTGGACACAGAGGAGGTTTGCTAGTCTCTCCTGAGATCATTATCCTTTCATTATCTCACTGGCTGAAATATTTATCAGTAAGCCTCAGCTGACTGACGCCCTAACCAAAACTTATGTTTCTAGCTGGAGATGGTCCAGACACCTTTGCTTTTCAAGGTGCTGCTGGTTTCTTCTGTTGCGTTCTGTTTTGTAGTCTCACAAGCAGAGAAACAAGTTGTTGTCAGCCGCAATTATTCAAAGACCTTATAATGGCCTTTTATTGCCTGTCACTAAGGGTCAAGACAAGGGAATTAAATCATTCATTGATTCATTTAACAAACATATTTATTAAACATCTATTATATATAAGGCAGTCTACTTAGTGCTAAGCAGACAGGGTAGGAAAAAAAGCTGACAAAATCACTACTCTCCTGACACTGATAGTCTAGCAGGAAAGACAGATCTTAAACGCCCATTTACATCATTTATTAGTTACTCGAAGTAAGGGCCAGGAAAAAGTATGGGGAGTTATGAGAGTTTACAACAAGGGCCCCTGACCCTGTCTGACAGGTCAGGGATGAATTCCCTGGTGAAGTCTCTATCTGACAGGTCAGGGATGAATTCCCTGGTGAAGTCTCTTTTGAACTGAACTCTGAAGGATGAGTAGGAACTGACCAGGTGAAGAGCAGAAAGAGATTTCTATACAGAGGGAACACACAGCAAGAGCCATGGCCCTGAGGCCAGAAGGAGCACAGTGCAGTAGAGGAACTGAAAGTGTGAGACTGCTGGGTTGGAGGAGGACGTGGCATAGAGCTAGATAGGGGTTGCTGTCGGCTGAGTTACCTGGCACTCAAGATCACCAGCTACAGGAGTAAGGGAGGTGGTAAGATTGGGGGAAACCTGAGTTGTGGTGTGGTCAGGACAGTCTCCATCAACCCTGCAGGGATCTGTGAACTGGGATAGCTCTTCAGGGTTGTTCCAAGCTGGGACAAGGGAGAAAGGCCTTCATGTTCCCAAACTGAACATTCCCTGGACATGGGCTGCTCTCTGACCGCCAGGGCTGAGAGGTGAGGGCTGTCTGGAAGCAACACTCCCAATAGCGAGTAAAATAAGTCCTTCTGTCCCAGAGGGGAATCTGGGCAATAAGGCACAGCATTCACAATACAAGTCAAATCATTCTGGGCCTTTTAGGTCGTGGTAGGAAATTTTAATGTCATTCCAACTGCAGGAGAAAGCCAGAGGAGAATTTTAAGCAAGCAAGCCAAATGGTCTGATTGGCCTTTTAAAAAGGCTAGTCTGACTGCTCTATGTTTTCGGTAGAAAAGTTTGGAAGAAGAAAAAGCATTTAAGAGTCAACTGCAGTGGTGTTATGGACTTAAGCGTTAGCACAGCCGGGATGTGGGAGGTGATTTGACTTGGTTTGGGCATGGTGTCAAAAACACTTGATGATGGGTTGAGTGTGGGTTGCTGAAGAAAAATAGAGAGATCAAACATGATGCCCAGATTTTGGCTTGAGCAAATCATGGTTAGTGGTACCATTTAATAAGATGAAGAATACGAGGGAAGGAGCACTGTTCTATCACATGTCCTGGGAAATCAACTTTTGGTTGTCACTACTTGTCATCTCTGAGCTATTACTAAACACACAAGGGCACACTGCCTACTTTTTGGGCTATGGTTTTCACTTGAAATCATGGTCCTCATCCTTCAAAGTCTACAACCAGTGCTACCCCCTCTGTGCAATGTTCCTTAATCATTACAATGCTGGGAAAGACACACACACATAGACACACACACACACACACACACACACAAAGAAGAGAAAGAGAGAGAGATGTTTCTTCACACAGTGGTTCAACTTATAATTTTCTAACTTTACAATACTGTGAAAGTGATATGCATTCGATACAAATCATACTTTGGATTTTGGATTTTGATCTTTCCCAGGCTAGCAATATATAGTATGATACTCTCTTGCAATGCTGGACACAGCAGCAAGCCACAACTCCCAGTCAGCTATGCAATCAGAAGGGTAAATCATTGATACTCTACAGTGATCTGTGTTACCAGATGATTTTGCCCAGATGATTTGTAGGCTAATGTAAGTATTCTTAGCACATTTAAGGTAGGGTAGGCTAAGCTAAGATGTTCAGTAGGTTAGGTGTATTACATGCATTTTTGACACAGAATGTTTTCAGTTTACCATCAGTTTACCAGGACATTACCCTAAGTCAGTGAGCATCTGTATGCGTACACAGAGAGAGACAGAAAGTCATCCTGATATTTTATAACGGGGAAGCTAGAAGCTAGGGAGAATAACTGTTTTGCCTGAGACTGTACTCCTGGGTACCAACAGAGCTGTGACTAGACATCAAGTCTCCTAAATCCCTATTAGGTATCTGAAAACTGCATTAAATCAAAGGAGAACAGGTGGTCAACACAGATGGGCCAGACCAGTTATTATAGAAGTTCATTATAGAAGTCCAGGCAGGCAGCCTGATGTGGTGGCTCATGCCTATAATCCACATTGGGAGGCTGAGGCAGATAGATCACTCAAGTCTAGGAGTTTGATACTAGCCTGGGCAACATGGCAAAACCCTGTCTTTACAAAAGCAAAAAACAAAAATGAGGTAGGCATGGTGGTACACACCTGTAGTTCCAGCTACCTAGGAGGCTGAGGCAAAACCCTATCTAAAATACACACAAACACACACACACACACACACACACACACTCACACATATATATATAATTTAAAAAAATATAAAAATTAGCTGGGTATAGCGGAACATGCCTGAAGTCCCAGCTATGCAGGAGACTGAGGTGGGAGGATAGCTTGAGTCAGGAGGCAGAGGTTGTAGTGAGCTGAGATTAGGCCACTGTACTCCAACCTGGGCAGCAGAGCAAATTTACTGGTGTTGAGTGCTGGGGTGGGAGTGGGGAGAGTCTAAAGGAACTGCAAGGAATTCCTTAGGACCAGAAACAGGGTCACTCCTCCTCCTGGATCTCCTATTCTACCTCAATACCTGAGACTGTGCTTGGCAAAGAGGTGAGATAGCTACACTGATTTTTTTTTTTTTTTTTTTTTGTGACAGAGTCTTCCTCTGTTGCCCAGGCTGGAATGCAGTGGTGCCATCTTGACTCACTGCAATCTCCAACTCCCGGGTTCAAGTGATTCTCCTGCCTCAGCTCCCAAGTAACTGGGATTACAGCCAGGCACCACCACACCTGGCTAATTTTTGTATTTTCAGTAGACACGGGGTTTCACCGTGTTGGCCAGGATGGTCTCAAACTCCTGACCTCAGGTGATTCGCCTGCCTTGGTCTCCGAAAGTGCTGGGATTACAGGCATGAGCCACCACACCCAGCTGCTACACTGATTTTTTTAAGCATGGTGGGCTTTGCTTTCTCTCCCCCTTCCCACCCCATTCCTTTCCATTAAGGTCTTTTGGCATTTCTCAACATCTCCCTATTTCTCAGTGTTTCCCTTGAGTTAGTTTCTCCTCTTTGTGCATGCTCTCCTTAATGAGTGTGGCTTTTAATATCTGTGGCTTCTCACAAAAGATCTTTGTTTAAGACCTTGGGATTTTTCCAGGAAAAAAATGTGTATATATATATATATATATATATACATATATATATATATATAGGCATACATATATGCCTATATATATATATACATAAAATCATTTTATATACTTATTAGTTTCTTCTTTCAAAAGTAGCTGCTAAACGAATCTGTACCTCCTTGCTACTATGTGTACACACATTAGCACAGGCACACACACAGACACAAACCTTCTCTGCCTCTTTCTCTTTCTTTCTCTCACCTGTCCCCACTAAATCCCATTCCACCCTCATCTCCCACTTGTATGTAATTTAAGAATTCAAACCTCCAAGAAGAAGTTGTCTCTGGTCAAAATGGTGCTACTAGACTTTAAATAACTTGGGGACCAAGATTCTCTTATTCAGAGAGCTGGATGTTTGAATGAATGAATGAACGAATGAATGGGTAAATGGATAGACACACAGTGGCCCACATAATCAAACTTCTGAAAGTTTGCCAAAGTTATTTTTGATAACAACCCTTAGCAGGCAACTCAAAACAAGTGTTCGCAATAATGATAATGATGATGACAGTGTGATGGGATAAGTGCTACAACAGAAGAATAAAAAGGGTATGCTGGTGAGTAAGGTAGTGAGACTCCCAAGAGTTCGGCAGGACTAAGACTTCATGATTTCCCTCCTCCACTCGTTAAACAAACATTCAAGCAGAAGTCTTAGGCATCACCATTTGCCCAGCCCATGCTGTGCATGGTGGTGGGGACAAAAGAAGCAATTAGTGACATCCCTCCCTGTTGAAGGCCTAAAGTAAGACATTCCTCCCTCTTTGTTAACCATAAATTAAGTAATTAGTTCTTTTACAAGGCATGGAGAAAATATTGTAAACCCTAAAAGACAGGATTCATCCAAAAGGGTTTTTCAATAAGGTTCCTTCTATTTTCTACTCAGAATAAAATTAAATAATACTAAGGTACTATGCACAGTGTTCCTCAGCATTCTACTTATAAGGTGTATTTCCTTGAATTGTTTGAGGAACCTAAACAAGACGTATGCTATTTTAGGAAGCACAGACAGGCAGATCCATCACAGCCCAGGTCAGTGAAGATGACAGGTGAGAGGGACAAGGGAAGGGTGTCATGCTTTTTTGATGCAAAACAATTGAAACAGAGGAAGATATGAAGATGACAAAGAATATCTCATGCTTTTCATTCCTCCTCTTATTCTAACTAGGGTAAATAGTAATTGGCAGTAGAATAGCCTAAGTGTTGCATTGCCATGCAGTTCAAAACCCCACTTTTTTCCATAAAAAAGAAGGATTGTCATGTGGCAGTGGCCAAGAAGCCTCCCAGAACATGAAAACCAAGGTTGTCTGAGGACCCTGACTCCTACCCATGAAGAAATTTGACTCTAGTTGCAGAAACAGGAATAACTCAAAAGTCAAACAAAGCTAGGGTAAAAAACTAAACTGACCTAATCCCCTTCCCTTTCTTATACATGTGAAGGAGAAAATATTAGAGAATAAGATTATAAGCAGAAGTAGCAGGAGCTCAAAAAGTCATGAAGTCCTACGTGCATGGTAAGTTTACATATGAGCAAAAAGTGTAGGCAAACAGAAGCTAGATAAGGTAGCCTGTTGTGCCTGGAACACGGTTTCCATGGACCACTCATTAATCCTGTGGATCTCAGTTTAACCATTGCAACCTTAAAGAAACCACCCTAACCAGCTTCATCCTCATCTCATACTCCCTACCCTCACCCCACTGATAGAGACTTGGTCAGGATCCCCTCTGTGTGCTCTCATCAAATCCTAGGTTCTGTTCCCCATCACATCTACCACAGCTGTCATTGAATAGTCATTTATGAGATTATCAGTTACCCCTCTCCCCTACTGTACTAGCAGCTCCATGAAGGCAGGAAGGGTGTCTATCTGGTTTCCACATCACTGTACATACTTCTAGCGTTAACACAGAATCTGGCTTAGGTTGAAAAGTGACTAAATGTTTCTTGAATGATTTAATGAGAAGAAGCAAGACATAGGCTTAAGGAGAAAACTGAAAAGAATAACCTGACTTCAGAAGACTGGTCGGCTGCCATTGCGGGGCCTGGAGCGATTGCACCCCAGTCTCTGAGTGTGAAGCCTTAGGTCCAGTTATTCCCCAAACCCCAAGAAGCAGCAGTTCTCTGGTGTCCTGATGTGTGTTGCAGGATACTTAAAAACAAGATGATGAACGCTTGGTAACCCACATACCTCCCCAAAACAAATAGCAGAGAGAAAGAAGTATGGACCATATGCCACGTAAGCAGAACTATCTCTAAATGACATGCTTCTCAAAGCCTCGGAAAGGAGGTGGTGAATTGAAGGTTTATATTAACCTCATTGCATATTTCTTTTTGTTTACAGGAAATTGTTTTAACTTTCCATGCCCATCTGTTTGGTGTTGACTTCACTGCATCATTAAAGCTTAGCCGCATCATTTGGTTTCTTCCACATTATTTATACAGAAAAAGGACCTCAGTTGATACTTTATTAGTTGCAGTATAATCATTTGTTTTCAAATATTAAGTTTCTTTTTTAATTTCAGATACTATCTAAGCCTCTCCTACTGGGGAGGAGAAGAAATACTTGTTTTATAATATCATATTCAAATAAATAAGTAAACTGTCTCCCTTCTTTTCAATGATCCTATACAACTTGCTTATATAATTAATTTAGATATCTTGCCTATTGAACTGTCTGGGTTTTCTATATTTTTTTGGAAGAACAAGGATTTTTTTTTTAATGGATAGGCAAAACATGGCTTTAAAGCAAGGGTTTTGATAACTCTTTGTTGTGAAAGGTTGCTCTGTGCATGATGGGATATTTTGCAGGACCTTTGGCCTCCACCCACTAGATGCCAGTAGCACTCTCCCAGCCCCAGTTATAACCACCAAAAATGTCTCCATTGCCAAATTTGCCCTAGGTAGGCAAAAAGC
Organism: Cacajao melanocephalus; assembly: GCA_963573385.1. Taxonomy (NCBI): domain Eukaryota; kingdom Metazoa; phylum Chordata; class Mammalia; order Primates; family Pitheciidae; genus Cacajao; species Cacajao melanocephalus. The sequence continues at coordinate 71,068 of CAUYLG010075932.1, read as the reverse complement.
ACACCAGGTTGAGAACCCCTGGTGCAGAGGGAGGAAGAATCTAGAAGGCAGGCTGTTTCCCTATCTTTCAGATGAGGCAAAACTATCATTAGCCTTCTTGGTCAGATGTTTTTCTAATCACTAATTTGGCCTCCTTTGGCCTAAGCACAAAAAGGCTACATGGAATCCCATCCATTGGTGAAAATGTGAAACAGAAAATGTCTTTCTGAAATTCCTGGAGGCTTCCTTCCCTATACTGTAGAAAAAAATACTGTGTAGTGATCCAAACAGACTAGGAGTCTGCCCCTTGTGAGCTCTGTGAGCTCTGGGGAGTTCCAAGCTCCTCAATACGGTAGGGGTACAACACTTGACCTACCCATGTCAATGAATAGTTGGAAAAATCAAATCAAAATGTACCCAGTTTCATTTTCTATAAGTGGCAGAGTCAGACCAAGTAATACTGGTTGGTGTGTTGCCTTTTCTTGACAAAATGACTTTAGCCTTAAGGAAAGAGTGGGAGGTAGAACAGAGCATGGTTTTGGGTCTGGCCTTTGAATTCTAACAGGTCAGAGTTCTAAGCAATTACCTCCACTTGCCAGCTGTGTAGGTGTTATACCAACTAAGGCACATAACTTCTCTGAGCCTCTTTCCTCGGCAATAAAATGGTAATAATGCCTAGTGTATAGAGGCGATTATGAGAATAATATTCTAGAATATATGCAAGACACTACGTGCATTGTTCATTACAGGGCGAGTGCCCATAAATTATGCTTGTCATTGCTGTTATCATTATTAATAAATGCAGAAAATACCACAAGCTGTCAGGCTAATAGGAGAGAAATGTGGGAGCAGTTTCTTTTAGGATCCCTAGACCAGATCTGTGACGGGAACTTCTATTTCTCTTGCTTTGCCTAAAGCCAAATCAATGACGGGCATGTTAAAAGATCAGTCATTTTCCTAGGGTTTCATAGCAGGAGCTGTGTCTCATTCATATCTGTACTCAAAGCACCTAGCACAGCGCATGGCCAAAGTAAGGGCATTCGTTCCTATGCTCCCATGGTCGACAGGGAAAATTACTGAGCATCTACTATATGCCAGAAACAGTTCTAGGCTCTGGACAGTGATGAGCGGTGATGAGCAAAAGCAGACACAGTCATGGCCCTTGAGAAGTTAATAGTCCTGTTGCAAAGGCTGCAAATCAACAACTGACAGGGAACAGGCAGAGGACAGAAAAGCCACACAACCTTTTTCATAATTTTTTCACGTATGATACACACATAGTTATGGAGAAATAGTTCTCAACTTAAAGGAAACCAACATTGCAAGAATGATAGTAAATGGCAGATGACATGGCTCAGTTCTGGAGCAGTGGGAAGGGTAGAGAGCTAGAGAGAATGTCACTGTTGAGCAATAAAGAGGCACATTCTCCAAGTCATTTTGCGATTTCTGGATCTGTCTGAGGAGATCTGAGTTTTGACAGTGGACTGCTTTTGTTGGACGAAGGATCAGTTGCAAGGGAGATGGGCAAGGTACAGAATGGTCCCAGGAGACTGGGCTACAGAAGCCAGAGTCCCTGAGTCCCTGAGTCCACAGGGCTCGGCATGACAGTGTAGGTGATGTCACACAAACAGGAGGTAGGTAATGACTGGCCTAGCCCTTTATAAAACACTTTTTTAAAAAATAACCAAATTCTGGAGATGAGGGTAGGGAGGAATCCACCTTTTTCATTCAATTAGCTCCAGAAGACGGTTAGAAAAAGAAAATCTCTTTTCACATAGTCCCTTATTTCTTGGAGGCTTTGTTCATTCCTTTTCACTCTTTTTTCTTGAATCTTGTCTTCATGCTTTATTTCATTAAGTTGATCTTCACTCTCTGATATCCTTTCTTCCACTTGATCAATTCAGCTATTGATACTTGTGTATGCTTCCCAAAATTCTTCTGCTGTGTTTTTCAGCTCCATCAAGTAGTTTATGTTCTTCTCTCTGCTGCTTATTCTAGTTAGCATTTCATCTAACCTTCTTTCAAGGTTCTTAGCTTCCTTGCATTGGGTTAGAACATGCTCCTTTAGCTCAGAGGAGTTTGTTATTACCCACCTTCTTCTTGTTATTACTGAAGCCTACTTCTGTCGATTCATCAAACTCATTCTCTGTCCAGTTTTGTTCCCTTGCTGGTGAGGAGTTGTGATCCTTTGGAGGGGAAGAGGCGTTCTGGTTTTTGGAATTGTCAGCCTTTTTGCACTGGTTTTTCCTTATCTTTGTGGATTATCTACCTTTGGTCTTTGATGTTGGTGACCTTTGGATCGGGTTTCTGTGTGGACATCCTTTTTGTTGATATTGATGCTATTCCTTTCTGTTGGTTAGTTTTCCTTCTAACAGTCAGGCCCCTCTGCTGCAGGTCTGCTGGAATTTGCTGGAGGTCCACTCCAGACTCTGTTTGCCTGGGCATCACCAGTGGAGGCTGCAGAACAGCAAAGATTGCTGCCTGTTCCTTGCTCTGGAAGCTTTGTAACAGAGGAGCACCTGCCAGATGCCAGCCAGAGTTCTCCTAAATGAGGTGTCTGTCTACCCCTGCTGGGAGATGGCTCTCAGTCAGGAGGCACAGGGGTCAGGGACCCACTTGAGGAGGCAGTCTGTCCCTTAGCAGAGCCCAAGTGCTGTACTGGGAGATATGCTGCTCTCTTCAGAGCTGGCAGGAAGGAACGTTTAAGTTTGCCGAACCTGTGCCCACAGCCGCTCCTTCCCCCAGGTGCTCTGACCCAGGGAGATGGGAGTTTTATCTATAAGCCCCTGACTGAGGCTGCTGCCTTTCTTTCAGAGATGTGCTGCCCGGAGGAATCTAGAGAGGCAATTTGTTTATAGCAGCTTTGCCAAGCTGTGGAGGATTCTGCCCAGTTCAAACTTCCCAGTGGCTTTGTTTATACTGTGAGGGGGAAACTGCCTACTCAAACCTCAGTAATGGTGGATGCCCCTCCCCACACCAAGCTCAAGCATCCCAGGTCAACTTCAGACTGCTGTGTTGGCAGTGAGAATTTCAAGTCAGTAGATCTTAGCTTTCTGGGCTCTGTGGGGGTAGGATCCACTGAGCTAAACCATTTGGCTCCCTGGCTTCAGCCCTCTTTCCAGGCTAGTGAATGGTTCTGTCTCTGTAGTGTTCCAGATGCCACCGGGGTATGAAAAAAAAAAACACCCTGCAGCTAGTTCAGTGTCTGCCCAAACGACCACCTAGTTTTGTGCTTAAAACCTAGGACCCTGGTGGTGTAGGCACCTGAGGAAATATTCTGGTCTGTGGGTTGCAAATACCATGAGAAAAGCATAGTATCTGGGCCAGAGTGTGCCGTTCCTCATGGCACAGTCCCTCAAGGCTTCCCTTGGCTAGGGGAGGGAGTTCCCTGATCCCTTGTGCTTCCTGGGTGAGGCACCACCCCACCCTGCTTCTGCTCACCCTCCATGGGCTGCACCCATTGTCTAACCAGTCCCAGTGAGATGAGCTGGGTACCTCAGTTGGAAATGCAGAAATTACCTACCTTCTGCATTGATCTCACTGGGAGCTGCAGACTGGAGCGGTTCCTATTTGGTCATCTTGACCACCATCACATGTATATACCTATGTAACAAACCTGCACGTTCTGCACATGTATCCCAGAACTTAAAATATAATTTAAAAAAAAGAAAGAAAGAAAGTCTCCCAGTGATTTTAAGCATCTTGTTCCCATAGGAAGAGGCCACTGGGGTTAAACATAACTCTGCCTAAATCAAATCCTAATCCTTTTAGAATGGTTAGTTATCTGTAGAACTTGTTACCTGGCTAGGGATGAGCTTAACCTCCTGGGTGCCTATCACTCCAGTCTTGACATTTTGCTGTTAATAGGAGGGCTGCACAGATGCCCCAAGAGAGACTAGGACCAGGCTACCCCAAACTTTCTTTTCTTTTCTTTTGCATGTGCTTTTTTAGGTTAAAGAATCTACAGGATTTTGGAAAAGAGATGAAATTAATGTAGGATTGTGGGGAAAGGCAAAAGGAGCTAAAGAGACATTGAAAAAGGAATTTTCGAAAGAGATTTGGGATGCTGCAGTCATAAAATAAATGTAAAACAAAATACCAAAAGATACATTGTTTACTTCCCTATAGTACAATAGCTGGGACATTTCCAATAAAAGGTCTGCAACATGTTATACATTAGAAAATGTACAAGTTTGCAGTCTTTATCACATAAGTTTCAGAGTTGTCTGTTCTTTCCTTGGCACACTTATAAAAGCAAGCATATATTGAACGCTATTTTAATGACCGTCATGGTATGGTATTATAGATTCGATGCAATTCATTGTTTCCTACCCCATACTTATTTCCCACAGCATACCACTGCTTTTATACTAGAAAGTCTACCCTGTAGGGAGAAAAATTGGTCTAATATAAAGCTAGCCCTTTCTTTTTGCAGACATCCTGTAATTAGCTCAAGTTTTCATCTCTTCACAGCAAGATCTTGCTGCACAAAACAGAAAAGTTTTCTTTTCTCAACATGTTTTTGCCAGATGTTTTCACCAAAAGGAGAAAAAACTGTAAAGGCAAAGTTTTTGTGTGCATTCGTATACATGACTTCATCCTTAATGACGGCTTCAAATGCTCCTCCTCCTTAATTAAACTAAGTAGTTCTCCCCCAGGTCCTTTGTAGGAGCATCTATTGTCTTTACCTTCACTGTCTCAGCATTTCAGCCATTTGTGATTGCCCCATGTAGCCTCAGAAGGAGTCAAACTTTTAGCTCCATTTATACTCCTTCTATATTTTCTGTACAACAAACCCCAAATGAGCACTTTAATTAACACTTTGACCAAAGAAAATTTAATCATTGCCAAATTAGCATGTAAAACTCTTGCAGTATTTCCAACTAACCTTACCTTTTTGTCTGATTAAGGAATGATTTTATGGCTCAATGTTGGAAATATTAAGATAAAATTTGCTTCAGTATTAGCAGTCAGACATGTCTAGTTTGCGATATCAGTGTTTCAGCTTTGCTACAGAATATTTTTGTTTTTAAAATATTTTTCTTCCCTATCTTCCCTATTTCTGCCATCCTCACAAAATTTTGTAATGTCAATACAGGCGATGACCTTAAAAGTTATGATTCAGCTCTTTATTTGATCGTCCGCAAAAATAACAGGAAGAGAGTTGCCCTAATCACACATCTGATTAGTAGATTTTTTTGATCCCTATTCTATATCCTACGACTTCTACTAACAGATGGCACTGCATTCTCATGTGAAAACCCAAAACAAAACAAAACCATCACTTTTTATCAATGACATAAGCTTGAAATCATTGATGATTCTAATATACACCTCCCACAAATTGCAAGTCAGTATTTTTTGCTCCAACTATTTTGTTGTTGTTGTTGTTGTTGTTGTTGTTGTTATAGAGTTTTGTTTTGTCACCCAGGCTAGAGTGCAGCGGCGAGATCTTGGCTTACTGCAACCTCTGCCTCCTGGGTTCAAGTGATTCTCCTGCCTCGGTCTCCCTAGTAGCTGGGATTACAGATAAGCACCACCACGCCCAGCTAATTTTTGTATTTTTAGTAGAGATGGGGTTTCACCATGTTGGCCAGGCTGGCCTTGAACTCCTGACCTCGTGATCTACCCGCCTTGACCTCCCAAAGTGCTGGGATTACAGGTGTGAGGCACCGCACCTGGCCTGCTCCAACTATCTTATGGGCTGGGCTGATCTAGCCGCACTCTCATTTAAAATGTTTGGAATATTGAGTGAGTGTGAGTTCCCACACTGATTGGTAGCATTGTAGTCAAATATGAGTTCAAAGCTCAACGTTGCCTCTTATGCGTGAAGACCTTGGCAAGTTACTCAATTTCTCCAAGCCTCAAATTTCTCATTGTAAAAATTGAAATAGTGATAGGAACTTCCTCGTAGGGCTGTCTGAGGAATGAATAAATGAATCGGTGAGCATAAGTGTGCCTAGTACCACTCTTGGCTGGTAGTTGAGTAACTGACATATTCATGCTTTTGTCATGTTTGATTCAAATCCTAAGATTTGGTGACTGCCTGGACCAGAAAGGTGGAGAGAAAAAGAAGTGTCACAGACAAGGTTGCGGTTTCAAAGCTAGGTTACTAAACATTTCTAGTATTCCCCAAAACTGACCTCCCCTACCTCAACATAAGGAACATGACATTTCCTAACCCCCTTTCAGTTAGGCCGGGACTCGGGTAAGACCAGTGAGGTACCTAAGGTGAAATATACAAGGAGCTTTGACAAGGAGCCACACAGGGTCCAACCCTACCTGCATGATCCCAAGAGCAAGAGCCCCCTAAGAGTATTCTGGGCACTTCACTCCTCACCCTAGTCACAGGCTAGGCAAGCCCATGTGATAGGGTCTGGCCAGTGAGCTGCAATAGCCAGTCACTCTTAAGAGCCAGCACTCAATTCTCCATGCTCTCTTGCCCTGTCACAGCAGCTGAGGAGGTTGCCTGTTCTCCACGGTGGCATTCCATGGCTATGTGAGACAGGTCCCCTGTCCACTATTGAACGTAATGTCAAAACCACAGTTACTTTTACACCAACCTAATACATGGCTGTGGAGGATGATAAAGAAATAACATTGTGTTGAATGGGCCACTGAGATTTGCTGGCTGCTGCAGCAAAACCTAGTCAATTATTATCAGTATTATATTTGTTGTTGCTATTGTTAGCATTATCCCAGTCAAAATTAATCAATGACTTTTGTTGCTTTCACTAGGAGTACTGAGCTTGCAGGATTACTGTGTGGGTTAAGCTGTATCCTACTCGGTTGTAAATAGGAATGTCCTCCTGACAGCCTGTGTGAGCAGGTGACCTCTGCATCCCCAAAGGCCTAACCTATTGCCTTGGCATATTACAGGTGTCTAATAGATGTTTGTTTGTTAATTAAATAGTAGAAGACTTTGGTTTACAAGTAATAAGAAATTATCTACAGAGCAAAAGGTACGAGCCAGCACTAACCAAGAAAATGGCCCAGATTTTCTCCCTGTGAATCTCTTATTCTTTCAGTGCCTGCATCAGCTGGGTTGTCAAGGTTACCTCTCATCATCTTAGGAATATTATTAGATGTTGACCCATATTGTATCAAAATTAGACATAGACCTTGGTGTGTGTTTGCCTCCCCTACTGTTCTGACTATTGTCACTCTCTTTTCTGATCTGTTTCCCTCACTCTACTGTATTTAAATTTGTGAAGGATTTTACAGCTTGGCTGTTCACCAGAATGAGACATCATTCAGCATTGTACTGACTCAGTGGGGTTTTAACAGACTTAGATTCAAATCCTGAATAAGTTGCAAAGTTCTTTGCTTGGGATTTAAGCGAGATTCAGTCTCTTCTTTCTAAATTTGTAGATCTATATGGAGTTCTCATCACAATTCTGACCAGTTCCTTACTTTTGTAAGCTTTCATCGTCATTGACATCATTATCTCAGCAGTTTATTTATTTTGCCCTGTGTTAGGCACTCTGCTGTATGCTTTACACTCATAACAGCACTGAAGGTTCACCACAACCTTATGAAAGAGATGCTATGGCTACTCCTATTTTATAGATGAGAAAATTGAGCCCCAAGAGAATAAGGAACTTACCCAAGGAAACACAATACTAAATATCAGAGCTAAGAAAGGCTAAGTTCAGTTTGACTCCAAATGCTATTCTCTTAGCTTTCTATTATACTGATTAAGTACGAGATAAAAGTGAAAAAGATTTCCAAGGTGGTCCAACTCCTTCCAGTTTTATAGTAAATATTTGAATAAGGATGATGATATCAATACTCTGAGCATTTTAGTAAGAATGAGGGAAAAAGAAGAGTCATTGATGACCCAGTCTGACAGAACTTGGCTTACAAGCCTAGGTGTGGTGGCTCATGCCTATAATCACAGGGCTTTGGGAGGGCAAGGTGGGAGGGTCGCTTCAGGCCAGGAATTTGAGACCAGCCTAGGCAACAAAGCAAGGCCCCATTTCTACAAAAGATAAAATAAAATAAATTAGCCAGGTGTGGTGGTGTGTGCCTGTTGTCCTAGTTACTCAGGAGAGTGAGGTGGGAGCATCTCTTGAGCCCAGGAGTTTAAGGCTGCGATGAGCTGTGATAGCATCACTGCACTCCGGCCTGAGCAACAGAGTGAGACCTTGTCTCTTTAAAAAAAAAAAAAAAAGAATTTGGCTTGCATGGGACATTACTCAGAAAAAGTACTTCCCAATTTCTTTACAACCTAGAGTTTTAAGAGAACTGGGGTCAGGTAGGGAAAAATTCAAAATCGTTTATTTGGGAGAAAGTATTTTTAGTCACTTTGAAAGTGTACATGGTAAGATAAAAAGTTAAAGAAGAGACAATATACGCTAATATTATTATTCAGGCCAGTTTGAAGCATTATACTTTGTTAAAAACAACAAAGTTTTCTTTCAAAAAAAATGACCCTTTCAAATTGAGTTTCTTTCATTACTAAGGTTGAGAGTATTATGTTTGCTGGACATTTTTATTTCCTTCTGTGTGAATTATCTATTCTTAACTTTTCCCCATTTTCTACTGAAATTATATATATTAATAATTTGCAATAACATGTTGCCTATTTTGGAAATCAGACCTTGTGATTGTCATTATGTCGTAAATATTTTCTCAAGTGTTTTGTTTATGCTTTCTTTGATTATGACATTTTCTGTCTAAATATATTTTTAATTTTTATGTTAAAAAGGTAGCTTTGAGGGTGTGTGTGTGTGTGTGTGTGTGTGTGTGTGTATAAAAGACAGGGAAATAATTTGGATGTCAAAAGCTGGTTTCACAAACCTATTTCATGCCAACAACAAGCAGGCAGGGAGCCACTGTATAATTTGTGAGGCAATTTGCAGAAGGCTTCCTGTTTGACTCTGGGCATCATTAAATAATAGCCATGTGCAGATTTGGCTACTTTCCATGCATGGCCTAAAAGCAGGCCTATCGACACTCACATCAGTTTGCAATGCCTGACTGGTCATAATAGGTGTTAATACCAGCCCATAAAACTACTGCTACTTTGTGGATTTGTCAAAATGTCAAGTGATTTGCTGCTGAGAAAAAGAATGAAAGAAAGAGAAGGAAGAAAGCTGGAAAGAAGGTAGAAAGAAAAATGAAGGCAAAAGGACAGAAAAACCTAAAAGGAAAAGAGACAAGTAAAAAGACAAAGAAGTAGGTAAGAAAATAATTGAAAGACAAAAGAAAGGTAAGAAAAAAGGAGAAAGAATCAAAAGAAATAGAGAAGCAAAATGTAAGTAATGATGGAAGGAAGGAAGGAAAGGAAGCAGATAAGGAAGAGGTAAAAAGGGAAAGAGGAAGAAAGAAAATCAAAATAAAAAACTTCAGGCTAAATCCATTTAAACTATGCAAAGAATCATAAATTCTAGGGATGAAAGAATACATAGTTACTTTACATCTGAAGTTCTTGTCCTACAGGTCAACTCAAGGCCAGAAAGACAGAACTTGCCTCAAGCTCATCCAGTGGTTTCATCACTTAATGGGAACCAGATTCCAGCCAGGTCTCCTAACTTCCAGTCTAACCTACCTTCTCTCATACTGCAAGTCTTGTTTCACAGGAAACTTGCCAGCATTTTAAATCGATTTCAAGCAATATCTATCATAAATAATATTTTAGCAAAAAATAGACCTTCCCCTTGACCAGAAAATCTTACCCTATAAGATTTTTTAAAAATTATAGCACATTGCCATAACAGAATTTGACTTATAATATACATACTTTTAAAAGATGAGCTAGCAGTTTCTTTCACTAATATTTTATTTCACTTTGTTTTTTGAGATGGAGTCTCGCTCTGTCACTCAGGCTGGAGTGCAGTGGTGCAATCTCAGCTCACTGCAACCTCTGCCTCCCAGGTTCAAGCGAGTCTCATGCCTCGGTCTCCTGAGTAGCTGGGACTACAGGCACCTGCCACCACGCCTGGCTCATTTTTTTCTATCTTTACTAGAGATAGAGTTTTACCATGTTGGCCAGGCTGGTCTCAAACTCCTTACCTCAAGTGATCTGCCCACCTCAGCCTCCCAAAGTGCTGAGATTACAGGCATGAGCCACCACAACCGGCCCTCTATTTTTTTTAAAAAAAGTAAAAGTTTTAACTTACAATAGAAAAAATGTATTTACAAGGAAATTACCCAGGATAAGTTAGGAAAAGGCTAAAGTTTTTAGCACCTTTGGTAGAGTTTCCATTGTTTTGATATTAGACACCTGAGGAATATGGCACTCTTTTTCCATTCCTATCTGAGGCCAGATAGTCAAAGAGAAATAGGAGTTTGCACGTATTCGCAGTTGGCCTTTCATTTCAGTGTTATTTAAGGTAGAGATATGACTTTTCTAGGAAGGGAAGCAGACAGTGAGTGGTTGAACATTAAAAAGAAAAAATATGAATGACTGAAAAGCCAGAGTATTTCTCCAAATACCCTTAACACAGAAAAGATCCTCTTTGACATGGTTGGAATGCGCCCTTTCGCTCTTGCAGTTAGGAGGCAGGAGTGAGCGAGAGCTCAGGTTTTCTTTTAGTCCCATGGTCCTATTTGATCCTATAACACAGTTAAAAGAAAAAAAAAGTCTTTGCCCTAATTAACTGGTTATTGCTTTAATTTTCTATTTTGCTTTGGCAATGGGGACTTGCTTCATTCTATTAATTTCTTTTGGATGGCACTCTGTTTCATTAGCTTAACTGTTTAGAATTAGTGCGGAGGCCAGAGTATTTGGTTTCATCCATTCATTTAACAAATAGTTTTTGAGCTACCTACACATGTATCAGGCACGGTTCTAGGTGTTCAGCAGACAACATAAACAACACAGATAAATGCCCTGCCCTCACGGAGTTTATACTCTGGGGGAAGAAGGAGGTAGAGCTAGACAATAAATAAGTATAATAATATATAGTATCTGAAATGGTGATAAGTGCTACAGAGAAAAATAAAACAAGAAAGGGGCTAGAGAGGGTGGGGCTAGAAGAGGAGCCTTAATTTTCAGTAGGATGATCAGGGATTTGACCAGAAGAGTCTCTGATGAGAGCAGGCTTGAGCAAAAACCTAAAAGGGATAAGAAGTGAGGGCAGCTGAGGGATGTGTACAGACAGAGTGACCTTGCCTGGCGAGAGGCATGTGGCTGAGAGAGGCCAGGGAGAGGACAGTGGCTGAAGCATGTTGAGTGAGTAGGAGGCTCAAAGAGATCGGGGTCCAGATCTTGCAGGGCTGGGAAGGCTATTTTAAGGTCTGTGGCTTTAACCGTGAGTGAGGTGAAAAGGCTTTTCTTTTCTACTGGGGATGCATATTCACATGACCCCATTGGCTGCTGGGTGGAGAAGAGCACATTCCAGGGCAAGGGTAGGAACAGGGCCAGCACTGAAAGAGGCTGTTGCTGACCCAGACAAGAGATGACAGTGACTGGGGTCATGCCGCTAGTAGCTAAGCAAATATAGGATAGAGCTGGATATATCTTGCAGCTAGAAATCACAGGATCAGATCAATGGCCTGGATGTGAGGTGTGTGAGAACATGAGGATTAGGGATGATTCCAAGACCTTCAAAGGCCTAAGCAATGGAATGGATAGAGCTGGAATTGCTTTAAAGTGAATAGAAGAAGGCTGAAGGAAAAACACAGTTGTTTGTTATAAGTAGAGATCAGAAGTTCAGTTCTGAGTAAGTTTAGAATACCTACTGGATGTCCACCTGGACATGATGAGTAGGTCATTGCATATGTGAGTTTGGAATTCAGAAGAGACATGCAAGTTACTGACATAAATTTCAGTCTTCAGTGTAGAAGTTTGATTTAAAGCCATTAGGTTGAATGAACCAACCAAGGTAAGGGTATTTGCAGGTAAGAGAAGAGACCCAAGGACTGAGCCCTGAGGCACTCCATCATTATAATGTAGGGGAGATGAGGTCGCAGTGAGCCGAGACCAGCAAAGGAGACTGAATGGAAACAAAGAAGGAAAGTTCTGTGCGAGAGACAGGAAGAAAGAGAGAGAATGTAAAATGGTCAAATAATAAATAATTAAGTTGAATTAGATGGTAAAGAAATAAATGCAAGGCCATAGTCCCTGGGCAGACGGAGTGAAAGAACATGATGAATCAGATGAGATTAATCACCCCTCCTGGAACTATCAGAAAAAGATACTCACTGACAGTGAGGCAGTCATGTTAGTCCCCAAGTTGATGACTAATAGAAACTAAGGCCACAGTGCATATTAATTTCTTTTGAGGCAAAAGATAAAAACAAACAAAATATGAAAGACTAAGATGTAAACCTAGCCAGGCACGGTAGCTCACACCTGTAATCCCAGCACTTTTGGGGACTGAGGTGGGTGGATCACGAGGTCAGGAGTTTGAGACCACCCTGGCCAAGAGGGTGAAACCCGTCTCTGCTAAAAATACAAAAATTAGCTGGATGTGGTGGAGCACACCTGTAATCCCAGCTAATCAGGAGGCTGAGGCAGAGAATAGCTTGAACCAGGGAGGCAGAGGTTGTAGGGAGGCAGAGGTTGCAGTGAGCCAAGATCGCACCACTGCACTCCAGCTGGGTGACAGAGTAAGACTCCGTCTCAAAAAAAAAAATGATGTAACTCTAAGTACAGTGTACAGTGTACATAATTCAGAGAAGAATTAAATGGTTTTCAAAACTTCAAGAAGGAGGACAGCATTCTAAATGTATTGTACTAAAAAAGATAGTAAGATGAGACAAATAGTAGCACTAGGGTAATGATTTTGGATGTGTTAAGTTTATCACTTTGAGACCAGATATGCTTCATTTCCCTTCGTGCTAGCTTTTAAGAACATATATCATAGAAAAAGAGAAAAGAAACAGTTGAATAAAAGTGAAGAGCAAATATTGGGAAGGAGACAAATCCAGAGAGAAAATTAATAAAACCCTACTCCCACCCTAAAAAAAAAAGAAAGAAATTAAAAGAAGTACAAATATAAAGTTCTATAGGACTCACTAGAGATTGTAAATTGAGTTCTGAGCTTCCTACCAACAAAAGCAAAAAGGAAAATAAGATCACTGGTTAAAAAAAAAAAAAAAAAAAAACTATGGTTTCCAAAAGATTAAAACAAATGAGCAGTTTTGTAGAAGCTAAAAAATCTAAAGAAACTATGTCCTGTGGAGCCACTTAATATGGATAAAGACCTTGACCATATTCTTTCAACAACTACAGTAACAAGTTTCTTAGAATCTGTTTCTTTTTGTAAATCTTTTCTACTTCTTAAGTAAAACATCACCACTTAATTCTTGTAACTTTTCCATATTAACTTTTTAGAACAATTGCAAATGTGCCGTAACCAATTGTTGCCACAGTGGTAACTATTTAACCTGACTGTTGTTTTGCATATAGCAGCTTTTAAAATAAAAAGGCAACAAGTTTTTAGGCGTAATTTCCACAATCTTTTATGTAAAACATTGACATCTTTTGCAACTTCTGCCATTTAATCTGTCTCAAGCAAGCTCTCTGGAAACAAATGTATTTGAAAGATTCTATTGTAATCAGAAATCAGGGTAACTGAATGCACTAGATGAAAACCTTCTGACTGGGACCAATGAAGTCAATAAAGTCAAAGCTGCTGTGAATGCTCAACTGTCTGCAGAGCAGATGTCTTGGGATGGAACCATTCTCAAGGCCACCATCATTAATATCAATTTGTCCATGTAATGCAACTCTCACTTGTTCCACTGCTACAAATGTGCTTAAAACTGAGCTCATTTACAATCCAAATACATGTGTAGGATGGTAACCAAGGCATCACACTAATTTAGGTATTATGTTTTAAGGGAAACAAAAGGTATGATAATATTTTATTCATCTCCAAACTAACTATAAATTGTGCATTCTTGTAGAGATCTTCCTTGGAAATGAGCAATTAGGAAAACCCAGTTCAAATGAAGGTATAAAATCAAAATAAAATTTATTTTTCTGGCACCTGCTTGATGACGCGGACTTATAACCAATGACAAAATTGCCCCTGAACCCAAATTTCATTTCCTCCTATTGTGTGGTCAGGTTATGTAAGGATTTGCTTTCACCCCAATCAAAAGGTACCTCTTCCTCTTCTCTTACTCCCTCTCGCCCTCATGTTTGTGCCTATGCAGACATTTGAGTAGAGGCTAATCACTTTCACTTCTGCTGAGGAAATTACAACACGCTTCTTTAAATGGCAGAGAAGGAGAAAACTTAGATCTTCTGATGCCAAGTCACTGGACCTTGGAAGGTCAGGAATCTTTCGACCCCTGCAGGACCATGAAATGCCCATGTGTCCAACAGAAGCCCTGGGGCATGAGTAGGAAAGGAACAGAAACAGAGTGACAAAGTGGATAAGAGAAGAAAACAAGGGAAAGTGGTGAAGGCAGACACAAAAATTGCATAGTGTGAATATGCGCACATTCATCTAGCTTTCAAATCCTTTTTGACCATGATAAAGTTCCCAGCATCAGACTTCACATGTTGGTTTCCATTGGGATCTGACTGGGGAAATATCTGCTGAATCAGTGGCTCTGAGCTGAACCAGGAAATTCACCATAATTAGGAGAGTCGCTGTATTAGTCAGGGTCTCTCCAAAAAAAAGTTATACCCAAGAGACACAATCTTCTGATCTGAATTTTCTTCACTTCTGAAATTCTCTGGTTTGTGCTCATCATAGGTAGCTATTTGTCCATCAAGAGTTGTGTAGTTGGCTTCTTCTGGAAAAAGGAGTCTGCGTCACATCTAAGTCAGATTTCATTCTGGCGCTCTCAGAGCAGTTAGCCCAGGAAAGGGGCCGGCTTCTGTGGTGACTGCTGCAAAGGCAGGTGCAGTTTATGTCCCACAGATATTAACTTCGATAAGCACTTAATGAATGTCTACTCTGTGCAAGAATGGGGAGGAACAAAATGCAGCTCCTACCCTCCTGAGGCTTTAGTTGTACCTTAATAACAGGAATCTTCATCTTCCTGGCTCCTTTCCTCAAAGAACAAAGAAGACTCTGCTTCATTAAAGTGTCTGGGAAAGAAGGTAAGTTATATTTTTATTCCCATTCTATAGCTGGGTAAAGTGAGTTCTAACGAAGTTACTTGCTACAGGTCACTCAGAGGTCAGAGCATCAGAAAATAAAGATAATCACAAAACTGATGTTGTGTGCTGGATAGTTTGAACAGGAAGAAAACATTTTTGTGGGCTTTATCGAAAAAGAAATATGTTTCTCTGAGTTTCTCAGTTTCATTTATTCAGCAAGTATGTGCCAAGTGCTGTTGCAGGCAATGAAGATACAGAAGTGAATAAAACAAGACTGATGTGGAGCTTCCATCTAGAGAGGACAGCGAGACAACACATTTTAAAATATAAATGATGTGTTAGGTAAAAAGTGCTATAAGGAGAGCTAAAACATGATGAAGGGCTAGAGGCTGATAGTCAGGAAGGGTGCTTCTCTGAGGAGGTAACATTTGACCAGGGGTCGAATTAAGAGGCCAGTTATGTGAATATCTGGAAGACTCAAGGGTCAGGGGGGAAATAGTAAGTAGAAAGGCCCGCAGGTTGGAAGGTGCATGGCTACTTTGAGGAACAGGAAAAACAGTCTGGCTGGAGCAAAGAGAACTGGAGCAAAGAGAACTGGAGCTGAGGCCATCAAGGCAGCCAGGGGCCAGATGCAGACTGGACTTTGACTCTTCATGTAGTGAGGAGCTGCTGAAGATTCCAAGCAAAGGACTGACCTAACCTGCCTTAGGTTTTGAGAGGCTCTCTCTGGCTAGTATATGAAGAATTAACTGTAGAGGGGCAAGTGTGGAAGGAGGGAGAGCAGTCAGGAAGCTGCTGCAACCATCTACATTAGAGAGGTGAGGCCTCAGATGGAGTGGAGCACTGGAGGTGGGGAAAAGTGGTCATATTCAGTATTTAGTTTGAATGTGAAGCCTGCAGGATTTGTTGAAGGATTGGATATGGGGAATGAGAGAGAGAGGCTTACAGATCAGGTAATTGAGCTGATCTTTAAGCCCCTCACAGCTTAATATTATTCTAAGATGTCAGTAACAGCCAAGGTAAACAACCTTGTGTTGGACACTCTGGCTTTATTTTCCTGACAAGATGAAACTTAAACATATGTATATTTAGGGCTGGTTCCATCAGTTACTAGCTGAGACACTTGGGCAAATAAGTGGTCATCTCCAATCCTCAGTATCATTGCTGTTAATGACGATGATCATTTCTACTCTGCCTAGTTCAAAAGAATATGTTAAATAAAACTCTGTAAACGTTAGGCAGCAAAGGCTTAGGGCTTCTAGTAACATCATCAGTACCATCAGAGTTAACTTTATGAGTCAGTTGAGTTGCCTTTGGGGTATATCATTAACAGATTCCAGGAAGCTCCCCTGCCCAAAAGCCTCCCTCCAATGGCCTGTCTTGTTGAAAGAATTTCATAATTAGCCCAATTCCTTTCGATTAAGGCACTGTGGACCCCAAACATCCTCCTTTAATCAAGCTACTGTCAGTCATTTGTCATTTTAGGTGACATTATATATCAGATCACTTTTCTCCCATTAGAGTTTGTTTAAGTTTGAATAGGATAAAGAAAAGAATAAACATGGGGCAGGGAATGCAGTAGTCAGTGGGTTACTCAGCAGGCTGTGGACAGATGGAGAGGATCCCAGGGGAGGAGCCTCCAAACATAAACTTTCTATGGGAAAATGTTGACAGATTTACCTGAGTCGGTTTTTCTTGCACCTCATAAAAACCAAGTCTTCCAAGGGCAGCTCCTTGAAATAGTTATAACGAGTAGCCACAGAAGTCAAGTTGCTTAAAGAAAAACATTGAATTCATGGGGAACTGTGTGCGTTAATAGCCCCTTTGGCTTACTTTGTTTAAACAAGCTCATCCTGAGCATCTCACACTTCACCAATTGTGAGTGTCCCTGCTTTACCTCAGCCTTTAAAAGAGTGCCTTTCCCCTAAATATTTCTGGAAATGCCTACGGGTGCTGACGTGCGGCCAGAAATAGTTCAGTTGTGTCCCCACCATGGCAGGAATCCATGGACCCAGGCTCTGATGTTTCCACAGAGATGCCCCTCAGGACGGGAAGTCTGTCCCCATCCCCGTTGCCACCTCAGTCACCACTACCTGAAAATCCTGCAGGACCAACGTTTGTGAATTTCGAATATCTTACTACCTTGTTATGACCTTATTTCTTTGCAGGACTTTTTGCCTAGCACATTACGTATTTTAAGTGTATAATTGAGTGATTCAGATCACTGGTCCAGTGTCACGTCCTGCTCAGCAAAGTGACACGGACACACTTGGTGCAATGTTCAGCTAGGCTGGCACTGCAGACCTGCCCAGTCCCAGGTATTCTAGTGGCTCCTGGCAGGGCTTTCTTACTGGAGACATGCTAAGCCAAGCAAGGCAGTTTTCCCCCCGCCACCCTGATAGTTGTACACATATTCTGCTCCTCCATCCCCACCAAGGTTGAAACTCTACTCCTGTCATCTTTGCAGCTACCACCACCTGCTCAAGGAGAGTCATCTCTGTTCCCAAACACATATAAATGTCAATTAAAATTCAGAGGATGTAATTGCTGTAGTAATTGCTATAGTCCACTAATCTAGGGCCCCACTGCAAAGTTGTTTGAACCCCAAAGTGTTAACTACCTTTTACAGAGTTATCATTCTTCCAATCACACCCACTACACCTTTCTCCAAACCACCTAGGGCGGCTGGGTACAGGCAAGTTTTGGTGTCAGCTTGGAAACTACCTGTAACCCCTACTCTCTGCTAACACCAACTTTTCTTTATTTATGTGATGTTATTTTATTTTACTTCAAGTTCTGGGATACAGAGCAAGCAGGTTTGTCATATAGGTATATATGTGCCATAGTGGTTTGCTGTACCTATCAACCTGTCACCTAGGTTTTAAGCCCTACATGCATTAGGTATTTGTCCTAATGCTCTCCCTCCCCTTGCTCCCCAACCCTGACAGGCCCAGGTGTGTGATGTTTCCCTCCCTGTGTCCATGTGTTCTCATTGTTCAACTCCCACTTACGAGTGAGAAGATGCGTAAAAGCAACTTTTCTTATGGAATTGTAGGGCCAGTTTAGTTCTTCCGTGGAGGTACTTGTTCTTCCCTATAATCTGTTCTCCATCTAGGAACACCCCACTTTCTTGGACATAGGTTTGCAGTGCATTGGTGGGCAGGATTTCAGTCTTTTCTCTGAAAATTCCTAAACGCTGTTGAAACATGAATGCACTGGGGAAGGGTGTGGCCCAGCTCTGCTCCCCAGCAGCTCCTGAGCCACATTTCCTACCCAGTCCTGGAACCATGGTATCCTAAACCATGTTTGAACCTGTACCCTCTTAGCCCCAGAAAGGGACAAAACAGTACATCCCATGAAGCCACAAAGAGATCATAATCTTCTCTTCTCTTCTTCCACATCTCTACATAAGCAACATTTAAATAGATGACTGAATTCAAGATATGTTTATTTGGTACTGATGATTAAATGGGAGTTCCAAAGTAGAATTACTTATAAAGTGGGGTGTGTTTTTAGTGGTTTCAGTGAAGGCTCAACATCCCTAAACTTGCTGAGGAGGCAGACTGTGAAGGGCAGGGTATTAGCATCTTTCCTTAAAATAACATGTGTCTTGGTGTGTTCGGGCTGCTATAGTAAAAATACCATAGTGGCTTAACAACAAACATTTATTTCTCACAGTTCTGGAGGCTGGAAAGTCCAAGACCAAGGCACTGACAGATCCAGCGTCTGGTAAGGGCCTGCATCCTAGTTCATAGCCACCTGTCTTTTCACTGTGTCCTTACCAGGCAGAAGCAATGAGAGAGATCTTCCGAGACTCTTTTATAAGGGCACTAATCCCATTCATGAGAGCTCCACCTTCGTGACCTAATTACTTACAAAGGTTCTACCTAGTAATACCATCATATTGGGGGTTAGGATTTCAACAGATGAATTCTGGGGAGACACAAACATTCAGTCTACATAACAACATGTACTATGAAACTTTCCTCCTCATAAAAGTAATATGTTTTCACTGGAGAAAGTAAAAATGTACAGAAAAATATGTAAAAGAAAATCTACCATCATCTCATGTCCATAGGTATCCATGGTAAAATATTATTATTATTATTATTATTATTATTTGAGATGGAGTTTTGCTCTTGTCACCCAGACTGGAGTGCAATGGCACCATCTTGTCTCACCACAACCCCTATCTCCCGGGTTCAATCGATTTTCCTGCCTCAGCCTCCTGAGTAGCTAGGATTACAGGCGTGTGCCACAACACCCAGCTAATTTTGTATTTTTATTAGGGAGGGGATTTTTCCATGTTGGTCAGTCTGGTTTTGAACCTCTGACATCAGATCATCCACTTGCCTTGGCCTCCCAAAGTGCTGGCATTATAGGCATGAGCCACCACACCGAGTCCATGGTAAATATTTTAATACATTTCCTGTGAAGTTATTCAGTACACACCAATAGAGTTTAGAAAACATTATATAATATAAAAGCATGAAATTCATAAAGATATAGTTAAAATAAAGTTAATATGTATCTATATATATGTATTTATATATACACAAACATAAATGCTTATTGTTTTATTGTGACCATTCCCCCATATTATTAGAAAACCATGATTGATTGATTGATTGATTTTGAGATAAAGTCTCACTGTGTCACTCAGGCTGGAGTGCAGTGGTACAATCTTGGGTTACTGCAACCTCCACCTCCTGGGCTCAAGCAATTCTCCTGCCTCAGCCTCCTGACTAACTGGGATTACAGGCACCAGCTAAGTTTTTTTGTATTCTTAGTTGCTAGGGGGTTTCACCATGTTGGCCAGGCTGGTCTTAAACACCTGACGTCAGGTGATCCATCTGCCTTGGCCTCCCAAAGTGCTGGGATTACAGGTGTGAGCCACTGCACCCAACCAAAAACCATGACTTTTGATGGCAGCATTTAATCTTATGGATGCAATATAATTAATTTAACCATTTTTCTACTAGTTAATATTAAGGTGGTTTCCAATTTTTATTATTGTACATTGCCTCTCATTTCCTTTATAAATATTTGGCTTTTTTATTTTGGACATGTGTAGCTAAAATGCCATCCAGATAGTTTACTCTAATTCAGTGCCCACCAGGTTCTAGGTGCACAACTGCCATAGCAGAGAGAGTTGCATACAGTTCAATTTTAGATTTTGTTTGTGATTAGAAGAATTCAGAAACCAAGCTCCTAATATTCTTTTGCCTGGAAAATGGCTACATAACCTTGCCAAATTTCTTAACATTTTCATGCCTTGGTTTATTAATCTAGAAAATAAGGATAGTCACAGATTTGTAACTGTAAACTACTACATAAGAATGAGGTATTCATATAACCATATGATGAGATTGTGTAGCTAAAATTAATTAATTGGTGCTCAGGGGTCAGACTACTGGCTTTAAATCCTGGGTCCATCATTCATTACTTCCTATTGTGTAACCTGGGCAAGTTACTTAACTTCTCTTCTAAGTTTCCTCGTCTATAAAATGAACAACAAATGCACCATAATGAGGATGAGATAAGATGGTACTATATGTGAGTAGTATGCATCTGCTACTCTTATTATCATTGTTATATAGTTTAAGCAGTGAATTTAAACTCAATGTGAAATAGTTTAGAAGTCATCGGCTTCCTGTTAGGCATTCTTAAAACACTGGTGATATGAGTATCTCTCTATTATGTAGTTATAACTTTAATTAAAATACAAAAGTAACTGCAATCAAAATGCCAAATCAAATTAGTAAAGTCAGCCCTTTTCAAAATGTGTGCCCCAAAGTAATAAGGTCTGCTGGGTGTGCCCTCAGGGACCTTTGGTGGGGAGTGGATGGTAGTCAGAACGATGAAAACAGTGGGGATTTTTAGGGCCTCCACTCACATTGCTTTGCTTTTATAGCAAAAATTGTTAGCCTGATGAACAAAACCATTTCCTTTCCTTGAACTCACAACTAGACCCAACTTCCCAAGTCCTGTACACTTAAATGTTACCATACAATTACAGGGGGCCCTACGGTGTCTGTCTCAACCACTCAAGCCTGCCATTGCAGGGTGAAAGCAGTCATAGGCAATACTTAAACGAAGAGATGTGCTGTGTTCCGATCAAACGTTACCAGACTTTCCTATAGTTTGCCAACCCTTGAACTGGAGCATAGTGAGACAAGAGAGAGAGAATTGCAGAGCGTGGTTGGAAAGGCAGAAGGAGTCAGGGAGGAAAGACTTTGTGGAACTCTAGCACAAAGTTTGAATTTTATCCTAAAAGCAGAGGGGAAGCCTTTGAAAGCTTTTAGAAAAGGGTATGACCTCAAAAATAGAAGCCCAGTCCTCAGCAGATCAGTATGTCAGCTTTCACTCACTGTGTGAACCATTGATCCCATTTTATTACTTCCCCTGTAGAGGCTCCTCCCAAGGAAATTCAAAGGAAACTCCTGACTCAGATGGCATTTTCAGGAAAAGACCAGGAGGCAGACCCCAAGAGGCTTCACAAGATTGAACTTCTGTATCCTTGGTGGATTTGCCATGACCTTGGCTTGGCAGGATCAGAAACCTGAATCTGTCAGCCCACCTTCCCTCTTTTCCTATGAGTCCTGTAAGACTCACACTAAGTTCAGGTGATTAACATATTAAGTCAAAAAGCCCAGTTTAGTCATTTTCAATGAAAAACTAATTACCACATGTGAGAAGCCCATTCTATTTTCGTAGACATATTGTAATAACAATAACAATGACCATAATGGTTAGCATTTATTAACAATAACATTGTTCCAGGCACAGTGTCAAGCATCAAGTCTATCAGGTAGGAATTGTGGTTAAAATCCTCTTATAGACAAAGTCAGAGGTTATATAACTTGTAAGATCACAATGTTAGTGAGTGGTAGAGATGAGAGATGAACCCACACAATGTAAACCAGAGTGTGGATACCTAACCACTGCAGCATAGAAGACAGGTTCAGAAGATTGCTAGTGAACATTGAATCCTTTGGGGAAAGGAAGGCAGGCACATCCAATTTTGATGTTATCAGGTTAATGTGGCCTGGTGCAGCCATCTTGCCGAAGAATGGTATTGCTAGCAGGTCTTCTGTGTTTGCTTACAGCACTGGCTATGACCTTCCCACTAGGACAGGAATTCCCAAATCCTACAATTTCCTAGATGATGCAGGAAGAGGCACTGCTGAGGTTTGTTTTTCCAGCCAGCTTTCCCCTCTATTTCTCTCCTTATTTTCATTCTGTCCAGTTAAGATGACTTTTCATCCATTTTATGTGAATTTCATAATTAACCTCTGAAGGATAATTCCCCTAGCCCACCCTACTATCAGGGCAGTCCCCAATATGATGAATCATTCCCACGTACTAAGACCACAGACTGCTTCAGAATCTTTATTTGTATCTTGACTATTAAAAAACTATGCTATCATTTCCTGAAATCTCAATGAAAAAAAAAAATAAAACTAAGCTATATCTGGAGTGAAATGGTCAGTAAGGACACAGCTTGTCACACAAATTAATGAAGATGCTAACATCTTACTTACAGTGCAGACCAGGGTTCTTTCTCTAGAATTAGAATATTAGGCTTGCTATGATGTGATGGGGAGTTCATTGGAGCTAGTGTTTTAGCTTTTGAATTTTTTTCAAAGGGAACAGAAATGAAGAAAAAGACCTGCTTTAATAAACCAGGTTAAGTCCATGTGATTTATGGATTATATTCCCATGAGCAAATCTGACATCCTCTCAGATGGGTACTCCTCCCAAATGATAAACTATATAAAAGCACATTTAAGAGAAAGGGAGCAGATACTGTTGGTGGACTCTTCATAAGGAGATACGCTGAGAGGCTCCAGTAGCACACCAGAGCCCCACAGGTCAGTACCAGCCAAACAGCTGTTCCATGCACCACAAGAATTCGTACATATTTCAAAATGACTAATTTGTACCTATGAGACAGGATCTGACCCACTAATTATTGTACCGTGAAGTTTTAATAAAAATTGTTTTTTACAAAGCGATGCTTTGATAAGCAGATGAACTAGCATGTGGGAGTTTAAAAATTAGTCAAAGGAGTCTTGACAACTGAGCCCTTTCAACTTGGCCTTCTCTTGCCCTCTGCCTACTCCTGATCATAATCTGAATAAACTTTAACTTTTCACCTAGAATGCAAAACATGTGTTTTTATAAAACAAATATTAATGGCATAACTCTTGTGCTTTATTATTTTAGCTGATTTGTATCAATGTATCAACATTCCAAAGAAAATTGGAAGCATATGTTGGTCAATAATTTTTTTATTATTACTATTGACATGTAATTCACATGACATAAACTTTACCATTTTGAAAAGTATAATTCAGTGAGTTTGAGTATGTTCTTAATTTTGTACAACCATCCCACTATCCAATTTCAAAGCATATCCATCATGCCAACAATAAACTCTGGATCTATTAAGAGTCACTCCCAGTTGCCTTCTACCTAGCCCCCTGGCAAGCAACCACTAATTAATTACCTTTCTGTCTGTATGGATTTGCCTACTGTGGACGTTCCATATAAATGGAATCACACAATATGTAGTCTTTTGTGTCTGGTGCCTTCCTCTTAACATACTGTATTAAAGATTTCTCCATGTGGTAGCATACATGGATCCACACTTTGTTTCTTATTATGGCTGAATAACATTTTGTCCTATGAATCTACCACATTTGTTTATCCACTCATGAGCTGATCATTTAGGCTGTTGCCATTTATTAGCTATTATGAATAATGTTGTTGTGAACGTTCATGTACAAGTTTTTGGGTAGACATGTTCTTTCTCCTGGATAAAGTCTTAGGAGTTGTATTGCTGGGTCATATAGTAACTCTATGTTTGCCTTTTTGAGAAAACTGCCAAAATGTTTTTCACTGTATCTGAACCATTTTATAATCTCACTGGCAGTATAAGAGAGTTCCACTTTCTTCACCAACATTTATTTTCCTTTAAAAAAATTTTTTTTTCGCTGTTCTAGTGGGTATTAAGTGCTATCTCCTATATTTTTGATTTGCGTTTCTAAAATGGATAATGACATTGTGCATCTTTTACGTGCTTATTGGCCACTTGTACATCTTCTTTAGAGAACTATCAGGTCACTTGCCTTTTCTTGAAATATTGGTTGTCTTTTTATTGTTGGAATACAAAAGTTCTTTATATGTTCTGGATCTAGACCTTTCCTGTATAAATGACTTGCAAATTCTACCATTTCTGTGGGTTGTCTACCATTTCTACCATTCTGTGGGTTGTCTTTTCATTTTCTTCAGAATGTCTTTTAAAGCAGAATAGTTTTTTCATTTTGATGAAGCCCAGTTTGACTATTTTTTCCTTGGTTGTCTGTGCTTTTGGTATCATAACAAACCATTGCCTTATCCAAGGTCCTGATGTACATACACGCTTTCTTCTAAGTTTTATAATTTTAGCTTTTACATTTCAGTTTTCAATCCGTTTTGAATTAATTTTTTGAATATTCTTTTGCATGTAGCTATCCAGTTGTCCCAACGCCTTTTGTTGAAAAGATGATTCTTTCCTCATTGAATAGTCTTTGTATTCTTGTAAAAAATCAGTTGACTGTAGGCATATGGGTTTCTGGACTCTCAATTCTATCCCACTGATCTGAATGCCTATCCTTATGCCAGTAGTACACTGTCTTGATTACGGTAGCTTTGTAGTACGTAAGCAGTAGTAAGTTTTGTCAGTCCTCCAACTTCGCCTTTTTCATAGATTGTTTTGCTACTTTAAGTATTTTTTTAAAACATCAAGTTAAAAATGAATCTGCCACTCTCTAAAGGAGGAAAATTCCAGAATGGCACTGAAACCTGTGCTTGATATGTAGCAGGTGCTTTTGAAAATGTTGCATGGAATGGATTGAGTCATCTCTACTCTAACTCTCAATATCATGGTCGTTTCCCCTTTGGAGCCTTTCATCTCTCCCTTCTCTCTTCTAAGAAAATCAGTAACTCTGTCATTCATACCTTGTAAACACACATATCTTTATTTGTTTATGTTTCTATTTTCCACTAATTAGATGTTAATGCCGTATAAGACTAGAATTACATCTAATTCATTGCTGGGTCCCAAAGCCATGTCTTAAGACTGTCAATATACAGGGTTTTTTCTTTTTAAAATTTTTTATTTGTAATTATAATGGATATGTAAGAGTTGTAGATATTTATAGGGCACATGTGATATTTTGACAGAAGCATACACTGTATAATGATCAAATCAGGGTAACTGGGATATCCATTACCTCAAGCATTTGTCATGTATTTGTGTTAGAAACCTTGCAATTACACTCTTAGTTATTTTGAAATATATAATAAATTGTTAACTGTAGTTACCCTGTTGTGCTACTGAACACTAGATCTTATTCCTCATATCCAACCACATTTTTGTATCCATTCAAAATTCCTTCTTTATCCGCCCTCCCTGCTACTCTTCCCAGACCCTAGTAACCATGATTCTATTCTTTCTCTCTCTGAGTTCCCACATATGAGTGAGAAATGCAATATTTGTCTTTCTGTGCCTGGCTTATTTCACTTGACATAATGTCCTACAGTTCCATCCATGTTGATGCAAGAGACAGAATTTCATTCTTTTTTATGACCGAATAATATTTCATTGTGTATACATACAACATTTTCTTTATCTGTTCATCTGTTGGTGGACACTTAGGTTGTTCTGTATCTTAGCTATTGTGAATAGTGCTGCAGTAAACATAGGAGTGCAGATACCTCTTCGATACACTGATTTTCTTTCTTTTGGCTATATATCCAGCAGTGCAATTGCTGGATAATACGGTAGCTCGATTTTTTGTTTGTTTGTTTTTGAAAAGTTTATTTCACATGAAACAGCAGGTATATGCATAGATAGAAAAGACCTTAAACATGAGAATAAATTTGGCAATGAATCATACACATTCCATTTCACAATAAATTCCAGAAATTTCAGAGTCAAATAGAAACTCCAGCTGGTTGTATAGAATGACAGAATAGAAGTAATCCAATTTCTGTTTCTTCATTTTTTACAACCACTGTACTATTCTTGGTTAATTCAAATCTAGTGTCCATACCTTTATGAACTGACTTTCAAGAGAAATGTGTACAGCTAAATCTGTGTCTGTTGGGGGCTGACTATAATAAACAAGAGTTCTCCAAATACTGTTCTCCATAGTGTACAAATTTACATTCCCACCAACAGTGTATGAGGGTTCCCCTTTCTCCACATTTTTGAGAGCATCCATAATTCCCTGTCTTTTTTATAAAAGCTATTTTCACTGAGATGAGATGATATCTTATTGTAGTTTTATTTTTCCTATTAAGTTCCTTATATATTCCTTTTATTAATCCCTTATCAGATAGGTAGCTTCCAGATATTTTATTCCATTCTGTGAGTTGTCTCTTCACTTTGTTGATGGTTTCCTTTTCTGTACAGAAGCTTTTTAGCTTCAGATGATCTCATTTGTCCATTCTTTGCTTTGGCTGACTGTGCTTTTGATGTCTTACTCAAAAAATCTTTGGCAAGATCAGTGTCATCTCTTGTCATATACAAAAATCAAATCAAATTGGATTAAAAACCTAAATCTAAGACCTGAAACTATGAAACTGCTAGAATAAAACAGCATATATGTTTGAAGGGAGAGAATAAAGTAATGAAGAAAGAGAGGGCAGGTGAGAAACTAAGAGAGAAGGAAAAATTAATGAGAAAGACAAAAGTCATTCCCATCACTGTTTTAAGGGGCATCTCATTTATTCTTCCAACCTTATGAGATAAGGACTCTTACTTTCAGTCTGTTCAGGATGCTATAACAGAATCACATAGACTGGGTGGCTTTTAAACAATAGAAATTTATTTCTCATAATTCTAGTGACTGGGAAGTCTATGATCAAGGCACTGACAGAAGCATTATCTGGTGAGGCCCTGCTTCTTGGTTTATAAATGGATAGCCATCTTCCTGCTGTGTCCTCACATGGTGGGAAGGTGTAAAGAAGCTCCCTGGGGCCTCTTCTATATGGGCACTAATCTCATTCATGAGGGCTCCACCCTTATGACCAAATCACTTCCCAAAGGTTCCACCTTCTAATGCTGTCACCTTGGGGTTAGGATTTCAGTAGGAATTTGGAAAGGACACAGACATTCAGAACATAGCACCCCCATTTTACAGATAAGAACAGTGAGACACAGAGAGTTAAATAATTTTCTCAAGGTTGTACAATTAACAAGTAGCCTAGGCAAGCCTTACTCTTTGGTCATGTTCTTAAATACTATGCCATACTGTCTCTCAAATAAACACTAAAATAAAGGTCATTGGGAGGATTGCTGGGAGGCAGGGCCCAGCTATCTATACTTGAAACAAATTCCCAAATGATTTGATGGGCCACTCAGATGAAAATCAATGCTTCAAGGAATAGCCAAATAAAACTCTATGGAAGGTAGAGGCGGGGAGAGCTTGGTAAGATGTCATACTTCGGAGGAAAAAACAGGGAAAGTAAGAGAAAACTGGGTATCAGTAAAGATGATAGAGAAGAGAAAACACAAGATAATGGTCGGCTAAAAAAAAAAAAAAAGGCAGAACTGACAAAGCAGGGAATGCCACTTCAGCCACTTCCTACCTTGGCCCCAGCTGGCCCTGGCTATGACTGTGTTCCATACTCAGCAATGACATGTAACTTCCACCAAGTCCATATCATACCTAAAGCCTACTTCAGCACATCCTATGAGCAAATGAATGGACCATAAAAGCAAGTAAGAATAAACAGTAAGAGAAACAACTAACATTTATTTGCGGCTTATTATGTGCCAGGCTATGTTTTTTATTTGTTTGTTTTTGTTTTTTTTGAGATAGAGTCTCAGTTTGTCACCCAGGCTGGAGTGCAGTGGTGCGAGCTTGGCTCACTGCAACCTCTGCCTCCTGGGTTCAAGTGATTCTCCTGCCTCAGCATCCCAAGTGGCTGGAATTACAGGCACGTGCCACCAAGCCTAGCTTTTTTATTTTTTATTTTTTTATTTATATTTTTATTTTTAGTAGAGATGGGGTTTCGCTATGTCGGCCAAGCTGGTCTCGAACTCCCAACCTCAAGTGATCCGCCCACTTCAGCCTCCCAAAGTGCTGGGATTACAGGTGTGAGCCACCATGCCCATGTGCCAGGCTATGTTCTAAGTGCTCTACCCACGAGAACTCACTTAGTCCTCAAAACAATCCTGTGAGGTAGGTACTATAGTTTCCCCCCATTTTACAGGGAAGGAATCTGAGGCACACAGAGGAGTTTATCAAGGACACAGTAGCCAACAAGTGGCAGAACCAGATTCAAACCCAGAGCGCTTAAGCAACACTCTTAATCACTATGTTGCTTCTAAAAGGAAGAAAATAAGGGATGAAGGATCATTTTTAAAAATGCAAGCCCTTCTGAGCCCCCTGCTGTTGGGCCTGCTTTGGCAGGAGTATCAGGAAGACTGGAAACTCAAAGGTGATGCTTAGTGCCCTCCTCCAGAAGCTCAGGAGCCACCATTGGGTAGCTAGCCATTTGTATCCCTGTGGTGATGGAGAAAACCCAAGATTGTTGCAAGTTTCTCTACTCTGGAAAAGACTCCCAACCTAGGGTTAATCAAGTCTCTTGTTTGGTGAATTTCATTAAAATTACCATATAAAAAAAATTTGTCCTGAATTATACATATAGGAGAAAAATGATAACATAGCAAGAAAAGTTTGAATGATTCTGCCAGGTTCTCTAAAGGACTTTGTTTTCAAAGGAGATGTTAAAATGTGTAAAACGTCCAAAGGACACACTTTTGCAGCTGAATTTAGGATCTTAAGAAACATTGTTTTACAATGTTTGTTTCCTAATGATTGTTGAAAAGAAGCAGTGACTGCCTTACATCTAGGGCAGGGTTTCTCAGCCTCAGCACTATTGACATTTTGGACTGGGTAATTATTTCTTGTTGTAGGAGGGGGCGGGGGTGGTGTGATGCATTGCAGGATGTTTAGCAAGACCCCTGGCCTCTACCCACTAGATGCCAATAAGATTCTCCCTTTCCATCTGTGACAACCAAAAATGTCTCCAGGAATTTCCAAATTTCCCAACTAGGGCTAAAATCATCCAGTTGAAAACTAGTGGTCTAGGGAAAACCATTGTAATTAAGAGCATTTCTATGTCTCCTCAAGGTATTGCATGAAATGTCACTTTTCTTTTATCGTAGTGCTTCAAATACTTGTGTGTTACTGAAAATATTTATAAACGAAATATATTTGATAGCAGGATATGAATATGCCTGTGTCCTTGGAAGAGAAAGAAGAGACAACAGCATGTTGTTGGTGAAAATAAATTGATAATCATATAGATTAAGTATCCTTTATCCTAAATGCTTCAGACAGGAAGGGTTTCCAATTTCAGATATTTTCAGTTTTTGAAATATTTGCAGAATACATACCGGTAGAGCATCCCTAATCCAAAAATCCAAAATCTGAAATGCTCCAGTGAGCATTTCCTTTAAGCATCGTGACAGCACTCAAACAGTTTTGGATTTTGGAGCATTTCAGATTTCAGAATTTGGGGTTAGGGATATTTGACCTGTAGTAATGCCAAATACTGCACTAAAATTAGCAAACGTAATCTTGAATCATCACAACTGCCTTAAGAGGAAACCTAATCGTTATGCCTACTTAGTAGATGAGGAAACAGATGTAACTAGTTCAAAGTCACACAACTTGGAGCATCGGAGTCTGGACTCTTTCTAGTTCTACCCTCGTCCAAGCCAGTCCTGTTAACACGATTCTTCCTTTCAGCATGATCTTTGTCATCACTGGAGCTTATGTCTATCTGCCTGCCACTGAGCACCAACTGTTCACCCTTTAAGTCTCATCCTGCCTCTTCCAGGAGCCTTCCCTGACCCCTGCCTTCACCTTTTGACCTGTGCCCCCTCACACCCTGTGCCGTCTTAACTGGGAAAGCCTTGAGGGCAGGGGCCATACCTTATTTACCTCTATCTCCAACTCCCTGCACAGAGGCATTCAGCAGACACCCGTAAATATGTACTGTCTAGTCAAAACTTTGCAGCTAGAGATAATGAAAGAAACATAATTACTTCTGTGTGGGTTGAGAAAGAAGGGAAGGGAAAGTCCAGATACCTAAGCAGAGAAAGGCAAACAGTCCAAAAGAGGAAAAGTAACTTACCCAAATCATGCAGTTGAGGGCAGGAGGAAATGGAGGCAAAGCCAAAACCAAAACCCAGTCCCCTGTCTCCAGCCCAGTGCTTTGTCTGCTATGTTATACAAACTGTGATCATAAAATTAAAGGGTTTTTGATGGCACTGATATAAGTAAATAAATGGCTTTATGAGTTAACACATGACAAGCAATAAACTCATAAAAGGTAAATATTGACATCTGAGGATTATATATTACCATGTTTAGTGTGTAAAGAACCCAACTACGAATTAGGAAAGTTTGCACGTTCAATTTGGTTTCTTGGCAAATCAGTGAGACTTCAAACGAATCATTTCATTTCTCTGTGCTTTTGTTTCTTTTGGCCGTAGCATTTTGCTGGTTAAAGAGCATGTGATCAATGTCTATGCTTTTAAATGTCTGTCTGTATTTGAGCATGCTCAGCTGGTTGTGGAAAATCTGTGGTTCTCTTGGGTTTCATAAGGATCAAATCCCACAGTGATATGTAAACTTGTGTGGTTTATAGAATTATAGGACCTCAAAGTTGGGAGAGGCCCAATAAATCATATAGTGAAAATTTCCAGCCAGTGCCTGGATTTCTTTTACAGAATCTTTCTTTTATGGGACAGGTGCTCACTTCACAATCAATGACGTAAGGAGAAAAGGGGCTTAGTTTGAGGGAAGTGTAGTGTGTGTGTGTGTCCTTTCTGCTTGGGGTATGCCTATAGGGCTATCTCACTTTCTGAAAGAGTAATAATAACAGTTATTTTACCATGCATTAATTAAATGTCAGAGACTGTGCTAAATGCTTTACAAAGAAAATCTTATTTAATCTGTTTAAGAATCTTGTGAGGCAGATACTACTATTAACTTATTTTTCAGACAAGGAAACTAAGATCCTGAAAAGTTAAGTAAACTTACCAAAGACACGTGTCTACTAGGAGGTAGAGTCTCAAGTCTATTTCAAGCTTCAGATTGAGCTAGAGCTATTAATAAGTAAATAAATGTCTATTGAATCCAACTAATGACACCCCACTCTTTTTTCTCCTGCTACAGATGAGAGAGAGAAGTATACAATTTATGTAAACAAAGACAGAAGCAATGTTTGTATAGGCATTGTGGATTTAATTCCACTAAGGGATTGATTTTTCATCTTAGTGGAGCTTTTTCTTCAGCTATCAGGTTTCAGTTCCAAGATCACAAATGCTAAGAAGATACTAAAATATTTTAATATATAATTCCACTAGATCACATGTGCAGGTACCGTTAAGTTAATATATTACTAAATGTACTATAAACAAAGCAATAAAACAAAAGGCTGGATCAAAATGGAAAGTAGAGTAATAATTTAGGCCCTAAAGAAAAACTACGTTAAGACATTTCTCTTAGAGTATTACCAGGTTTCTCTCTCTCTTTAAACACAGCCTAAAATAGAGAAGCAATTTATGTATTCATAAAAAATGGAAACCTGAGGCAGAAAACCAGAGTAGATGAATTAACTGAAGATTGATATTCTTATTTGTGTATGTGTATTTTAAATAAAGAAGGAGTTTGCCCATCTCACCCAGTTAATCATTAAAAGGAAACTTGAGCCAAATTTGTGAAGCAGGCAAGCTTTATTTTTAGGCATTCAACTCGCTTCTCTCTTGGGCCCCCCTTTCCTTTTGGGGTCATCCTCCATGTCTGGTAATCTTAGCCTCCCTCTCTCTTCCAGATGGAGCAACACCCCAATGTTTTAGATCTTTACTTCTGAAGTCACGGTCCTTTCCGATGCAAGTGTTAGACAGCTAATTCCAAATGGCCAAAGGAAAAACAGGAGGAAGAGAAGGAGGGGGAATAATGTATTGAAGTGTGTAACAGTCAAGTCTGGAGGCAGCCCTAACCTCAGGATCTAGACATTCAAATTATATAATTGGGTATCTATTTCCAGATCTCTTTGCTTTTTTTTTTCTGTAAACCTCAATCCAATGGTGTCTCTAAGTGGTAGACCACAGCTACTCCAAACTTGCATCTTACCGGCTTAGCTATTCCTGCTGGAAAAAAAGACAAGTTTCTAAGTAGTCCCAGAAAGCGAAGAATTCAGGCTTATCTGTTCCTGTCATGTGCCCATCTCTGATATTACCAGACCTGGCCCATGCAGAGTTACAGACAGGTTAATACTACCATAAATGCATGGACCAAAGTTAGGGAAAGGATAGTTTTTCAAAGGAAATGTTAGGTCCTAGTACCCCATATGTGGAGAGTGGATGCTTGGCAAGCAAAATAATACCTGTCTACCATGTGGCCACAACAGGCAGATTGGGGTCCCTGATAGGATGGAGGCTGGGCATCAAGCATAATGGTATCCCTAAATAATCCCTTCCCAGTTCATATGTAAACCAATCATCCTAAATTTTTAATGCACTTAAAATAAAGATGGATTCAGCAAATCTTTGTCAATAGCAAAACATGACAGATCTTCAGGTAGTAGCCTGTCTTGCATAGCCATTCATGAGTCCTGCTCTAACTGATTTTTTTCTAGAATGTCTAAAGGAAAATGAAAGTAGAAAATCAGCTGGTAATGAACAAGGATTAAAAAAATAAGCCCAATAATGTGGCACATTTTGGTGCTTAATAATTGTTGTAAATCACATTTGCCTGAGAAATTTCAATTCTATAATAATCGTACAACAGTGCAAAGATCTAGATACAAGAATATTCATTGTAGCATGGCTTGTGATAGTGAAAAATTGAAAACAGTTTAAATATACTTCAATAAGAAAAAGGTTAAATAAATTATAGTGAAACAATGGTATACTATGCTACCTGAAAATATTAAAAAGATGTCCAATAACATTTGATGAATAAGGTTGAAAAATACACGTAGTAAAATCCCATTTTTGTTTTTAAAAAACTGTGTGTGTGTGTGTGCATGCATGCATCCATGCATAGAAAAAAATGGGTTTGAAAGTATACAATAAATTATCGTTAATCACATTCACCTTATGGTACTGAAAAACATCAGAACTCATTCCTCTCATCCAGCTCTAATTTTGTAACAGTTAACTAATCTCTTACCATCCTCCCCTCCTCCCTGCCCTTCCCAGCCTCTGATAGTCACAATTCTACTCTGTACTTCACATAAAAAAATTTTTAAAGAGGGGGAAAAATAGGGTTGGGGATCTGAAATATACATAAAAACTCAAAAGTAATTACATCTTTGCTGCCATTGAAATATATAAAGAAAAAATAGTTATATCTGCAAAATGGGATTTGTATGGAGGGAGTTTTTGCCTTTACTCATTTCTACCTTCTGTATGTTTGGATTTTTACAATAAGTATGTGTTATTTTCGATCATCTTTTATTTTTAAGTTTTTTTTTTTTAAAAAAAGAAGTAATATCTAAAGTTATTTTTCATCCTTCTAATGCCACCTACACAATGATAATGATTTTTCTTAGATGGCCCCAATCTCTCTTCTGTAACATCTTTCCCCATTTGTCATATCCAGAACACATAACCTCTTCACCCTTTACCTCTCTCCATTTTCTCTATAAAGTGAGCCCAGTCAGTACTTGTAGGCTTGTTAAGCATTACTTCTAATAAAAAAGATTACCTTGTGAAGCAAATATGGAAATGTACTAATAGAGCATCAAGCACAAAATAGCCATTCAATAAGCAAACTATTTAATTCTTTCTTTTTTCACACTTCATCCTTTCCCTAATTCCAGAAAGAACTTGAACTGGGTCATAATAAAGAAAAATTTAGATAGATAGATAAAGATGTCTCATAGGTGGAATAAAATTGACTAATTATAAACTAATCACAGGAGGCTCTGTTGATCTCATGAACAGAAACACGTGATAAAATCACAGAGAGGTAAAATAGAAAATGAAAATCAGGACCAAGGAAAGGGAAATAAAAATATGCTGGACATCATTCAATAACTATTTGCTGATGGTAATTATAGGGATGGAAAACCCATCAGGCCTATGGAGCTAAAATTAATCAGCAAGTATTCACAGAGTGCCTACTGCTTCTATTACTGGTTCTGGCTTCCTGCCTGCCCAGTGCAGAGGCTGGAGACATTTGCATGACATTCAGCTTGTCAAGACAGAAGGAGCAAAATAAGCAGACAGAGGCTCGCGGCAGCCGCCGATACCCATCATGTTGGAATCATAGCCAAGTGAGACAGACTCCTTCAGTGGAAGATGATACAACTAGCTTAAAAGTTGTAAACATCATTTCATCACCCAAAAAAGGCCCAATTAAGTGGAGATACTATTTCTGCAAAGCAATTGTCAATTCATTTGTGTAACATTTGAAATTTCAAAGTACAAACCCGCATTCTATTAAAGGCAGGAAGTGAAATCAATAAAACTTGTAACAACTGTACTTAATTTTTGGGTTCTTTCCATTGCTGCCAAACATTTTAAGTCATGTCTAATGCTCTTAAAACGTAAAATGTGATACTTGTGTCACTGTTATCACTTTGATAAAGAGCTATTGTCATGGACATCTGGGACTTTTCTGCATGCCCAGAAATCCCTTTTCTCCTATTTAAATTTAAAATCTGCCATTATTTGGGGAAGCACCTCCTCTTCTCTCTCTTTCATTTGTACCCCACTCAGGTGTCAGTGGTGGGCACTTGAGCTAGGCTTTTTGCCAATCAGGATACACATTCCTGACATCCCTTGCTCATACTTATTGATCCAGGGATAAGCATTTGAACCAACTAGATCAGTGAAAGCCCTCCCAGGAACAACTACTAAAATCATGGGAAAAGAACTCTCTCTCTACTGAAGTTACTAACTTGGCAGGGTGTTTTAAATCCAGGTACCACAGGCCACCAGGTGGAGATGATCTTTCCAGACAAAAATAATAATAATAATAAATAAAAATAAAAAACAGGAAAATTAAGCCAAGGGACAGAATTTAAGCCCTTTTGACTTCATTTGAGCCCCTGAATCCAGCCATCCCTGAAATTAAACTTCCTCTGGACTTTTCAGTGGATTGAAAAACTCTGTTTTTAAGACTTGGGTTTCTTATAAATATACCAAAAAATGACCTAATGAATATTGACTACAAGCTTCCATTATAAGTATTATCTCCAAGAGAAATAACCAAATAACTCAAAGGAAATCCTTCATAATTCAAGTCAGTCCTGCTCATCTCTAGGAAACCCTCCCTGACCACTATCTCCACATCCATACCTATTTCCCTAACCTTAAACACCAGATGACTTCTTGAAGCTTATGTAGTGCCCTATGCATCTATCACATTTCTGTAAGTCTGCATGGTTCTATAATGACTTGTAACCATGTCTGTCTCCATTTCCTCCAGAGTAGAGATTGTATCATCATTTTTATATCCCTGCAGCCTTATACTGGGGCCTAATATATAATAGTTGCTATTTTGTTGAAGGAATTGTATTTTGTTGAAGGAATGAATGAATAGGAGAGAATATTCATCAGGAAAGTCTCTTCTATTAATAAACATTCCCTGATTAATTGAAACCATGTATAAAATAGCTAATTATTAGAAGACCAAAATAAACAACATATCCAAACTGAATCCTCAAAGTGTCAGTCATTGCCAGCTGTATAGCTGAGAATTTTTCCTTCTTCTGGTCATTAGTGTTGAAGTGGGTGAATGTGGAGACATGGTTCTTTCTTTTGTAAAACACTTACTATTTTTTAAACCCCATAAAATGTACTAACTTCTCTAGGAAAATGTTAAAACTCAAACAAAAAACCTGTAATGTGGAATATAGATTGTAGGTTATAATGGAGGAAGCAGGCAAAACGGGGAAAATTGTGATTGCCAGAATTTTGCTGATAACTAATAGGCAAGACAATACGTGGCTTTCAGTAGGGTCCTTCTTTATGACATGGCAAAGAAAAACTAGGAATGAAGTAGTCAGAAGCATAAAAAGAGGCAGCAATATATGTGTAGCACAGAGTGATTCAGTGTGAGAGTTTTATAATTAAAATTGCCAAGTGCTAGAAAAAAAAATCCACTATAAATTGGGATAGGCTCAAGGTATTGCTATGAACAAATAACCCCCTCCATGTAGACGAAAATCAATGAAATTTCTAGATGAGTAGCTTAGTATGTGAGTTCCAGTTCCAAAACATTACAGGTACTTGGGGCTTTCCTTCCCCACCTGCACTTTAAGGCAATTAGACATCTAACTAATAATCAAGCCCAGTTTCCTCCATCTGCTGCAAAGATATTTACCTAGAAATCCTAGAACTGCCAACATCTCCTTACTTCCTGCTACATTCTTCCCTGACGCCTTTTCTCTGGTGCAGCTTTCTAGGCACTCACTACATTCAACCACTGAGCTTGCTTACTCTTCACCAGAAGGTCTTCTCTTAGCATAAAAAGTTCCTGGAAGTCCATCCCTTTCATTGAGCTGCTGGGTGACAGCTTTACTTACCTTTGGCCTCCAAAATACCTCTCCTGTCCAATCATAGCTCCCCAGCTCCTCTGCCATTGCAACCAATACAAACTTCATCATCTTTCCTTGGACCAGTGTGCCTGTCTCCTAACTGCTCTTCCTGCTTTCTCCCTTAGCCCCTACAACTCATACTCCACATTACAAGCAGAATGAGCTTTTCAAATTAGATTATGTCCATTAGTGTGCTAGCAAATGTTTAACAACTGCCTGAGGGGAAGAGAGTAACTGTGTATTTACTATAATTTTTACTGATATATATATATATATATATATATATATATATATCACATAATTTACAAAAAGCAAGAAAATATATAACACTCTTAAATAGTAAATTCTATATGGCCACTTGACTTTCACAGAACCGTTTCAGTGATTTTGGAAAACACTTGTGTCCATAGCCAACCTGCAGTTGAAATTCAACCATGTTTGGCAAAATCAGACAACAAATAAATATTTGATTAATATTCAATTTGGCAAAGAAGTCATTCATGGTACTGAAGTCCCAACATGAATGTTGGCTGATATTTTTATGTTAATGAGCGAGATAAAATTGAAGCGACAAAAACGGATGTTGGGACTAAGCTCATTCATTAATGACAGGAGTGACTTCTTTTGCTGAATCAGACAACAATTTTCAAGTACCGGAAAAATATTTCCTCAAGTTTTTGTGTTCACAACTAGGACACTTTTAAGTTCAATCTTCATTATTAAAATTTCCTCTATTGTGTCAGTCTAGACAATCAACAAAACAAATTAAGCTCTAATCGGTCATGTATTCCAATTTCTATAATGTAGGTACTCCACCGTGGTTGATTTCAAACTACCAAAATAACATTTCTGAATGCAGCGTTAGGAAGAGATATGCTGTATCACACCATTGTGTGGTATGTTCTTATACAGAACAGATAGAAGTAACTTTAAGAGCATAGATAATAGTAAAATGTAGTAAAATGAGAAAGTAAAGTTTTCAGCATTTATTTTTGTTGTTAAAATATTCGATTGTAAGTTTATAAATAATTTAGTTTTTAATGACTGTGATTAACAAACAATTACAAAATCTCTGAAAATGTAACAGTCAGTGCTTGCAAGCTGGTACAATTCATTCTAGTGCACTACTGAATTATCACTCCCCTGCCTAAAATTCCAGACTGCCCATTGCACTGATTACCTGGGAAATAAGTGAAGAAAGGCAACGATAATTTTCATTTTTGTGGTGGTGAAGTGATAATGCAAAAATTCTATAAGCCCCTCTAAGCTTTCCAAACAAACCTCAGTGTTTAAAAACTTTTGAATACATGATCCCATGTGAGGCCTACATTATTTCCTGTGAGATAGATATTATTATCCTTCCTTTATAGATTCAAAAACAAGGCTGAGAAAAATTGAATGCCTACCCTAAGCTCGTTCAAGTAAATAGACGGCAGAATAGGGTCTCAAAACCAGGTCCTGTATTGAAAATTCAACAAGAGGCTAGAGAAATTTTAATTCACAAACACTGATCTCAAAACAAATTTTTTTCAATGGTAATAAATGTCCTCTGCAGTACTTTGGAGTTTGATATGAAGTATCTTCTTATCTTGTTAAGGGATCCCTATGCCATGAATGTTTTCGTCTTAATCCCACTATTTCTAAGGCAGCTGAAAACAAAACAACAAAACAAAACCTCGTGTGCTCTAATAAATAATAAGATAGAAGAACCAAAATGAAAATGTAGGTTCTCAAATGAGCTGAAAGATTCCACATAGCAGTGGGGCAGATTGAAACACTCTTTACCAAAGGAACAGGGGACAGAAAAGGAGATTAAATCAGAAAAGGAAGAAAGCTAATGACATACGGTGAGCCACAAATGCCACAAATGAAAAACAAAGTACGTAATACTTGTTACAATTATTCAGTGTGCTTGCTCTAATGCCTCCAAACATTAAAAACATTGGGTTCCTGCTTATGGCAACATTTATCTCATTTATCTGCATATATTTGCCTCATCCTTGAATCAGGTATTGCTTAAACTAAGTATTGACAGCAGAAAGAATAAAGTCAACCAGGACACCCATAGGGCATTTCATGCATATGAGCACAAATTGTGATATTTTAGGTTGCTTATGATGAAATCATTGAAAGCATCATGAAAAACAGCAAAATAGCAGGGAGGCTAGTAACAATTTAGCATTTCCCAGTCCAGGCAGGAATGTTAATTCTAATTACAAAGAGGAATACCAAAGTGGAGTTCATTATGATTAAGAACTTGCTGTACTAGTGTGAATTGTTTTTAATAGGCATGTCTGGCATAAAATACAAATATTGAAGCAGACAGAGATAGGTCATTCAAAGCTCAGCTGGATTCCCTCGAACCTCTCACCTTATAAAGTTAAATAGGAATAGAAGTATTTCCGAAAGTCAAGATATCATTTTAAAGAGACAAATAAATAATAGGTATAAAGCTGCAGGAATAATTTTTTTAGAGTCGGTTCTAACAACCAATAAAAGCTGTTTGTGTGGACTTAAAATAGTATTAACATGTTCAAAATTATTAATACATATACACAATATACATATACATGATTCCAATTTACATTTAACATCATACATTTAAAGTGGGGGAGTGCAGAAAAAAATAATAAATGGAAACTGAAGCCATGACAAAGAATCATGGACTACAGGAAAATAAGTCACAAGGAAGTCTGTTTATGTAAGAGGAAATATATGTGATAAACAACAGAAAATGTGGGAATGAATATGGTGTGTCTTTCTTTAACAGAATTTCTTGACAGACACTTCTCAATACATTGATCTCAACTGATCCAGTTCTCCGGTCTCCCTGGAAAGCAATGGGTTGATGCCCAGGGTGTGCTGAACACTGGAACCATGGTCCCTTCTGTACTTCACACAATTCTGCTCCCACCAGTTGAGCTATCAACAGTTCCTGGTGCTTTTGCTTCCCAAACACGTTTATGCCATTTGTTGCTTCGTACTGTACTTACTTAATTTGATTAAATATGAAGTAAAAGGATGAAATATTAGTATAAAAAATTGTTCTATAAAATCTAAATG
This sequence comes from Cacajao melanocephalus, assembly GCA_963573385.1. Lineage (NCBI taxonomy): Eukaryota > Metazoa > Chordata > Mammalia > Primates > Pitheciidae > Cacajao > Cacajao melanocephalus. The sequence goes on along the minus strand of CAUYLG010075932.1, from coordinate 31,392 downwards.
GAAAGATGCCATATAGCCTTCCTCGACTTACAATTGCAATCAAGGAAGATGGATGTAAGACAATTTTAAAATACTGGGGTGACGGCAGGAGCGAGAAATCATAAAAATCTAGAAATCTGCTCTAAAATTATTCTAAAAGTACATGTTGAACATTCCTAACTTGATAATCTGAATTATGGAGTGCTCCAAAATCCCAAACTTTTTGAGCACTGTTATGATACCACAAATGGAAAATCCCACACATAAGTACTTTACCACAAACTTTGCTTCATGTCCCAAACTATTTTAAATATTGTATAAAATTACCTTCAGGCTATAAGGTGTATATGAAACAAAATCAATTTCCTGTTAGACTTGAGTTCCACCGCCAAGATATCTCATTATATATATGTAAATATTCCGAAATCAGAAAAAATCCAAAATCTAAAACATTTTCAATATTAAGCATTTTGGGTCATGGATACTGAATGTGTATCTTCAATTTCTTGCTCTACTTTGTTAAAAACTGGGGAAAATAGTAATTCTATAGATGAATAATAATTGCTAATGATGAGCAAATACTTCCTATGACCTAGGAATTAGTCGAAGCACTTCACATATATCAAACTTGTTTAATCATTATAATAAGTTAGTACTATCATTATCCCCATTTTACAGAGGATGGAAACAAGCACAGAGAGTTAGCCTGTTCAAGGTTACGTTCCTTTTAGTGGTGGAGACTCTATCTGGCTTTTATCATCCGGCTTTTTACTGCTACACCATACCAATGCATTATAGGTATAGTTTATACACACACTAAAGAAGCCGTGGAACTCCAGTCAGTGGGCTCATAAAAGCTTTAGACCTTCATCAAAATATTAGGAAATAAATATTCAATCACAGGTTTTAGGTTTCAAAACTTTAAAGTTTGCAAGTTATCTTTTTTAAAATGATTCCCTTGCTTTAACTAATTTTTAAATTAAACTCCAGTTCAATCACATCTGCTAAGAGGCCTCACTTTCTATAAAGGAGCAGGTAAAAGGTGATCTTAAATATCATACTGGGAGTTGGGATCTGTGTACTACTGGAATCAAGAGTTATTATATACACTTGAGGATCAGGCATGATTTAGTTGATGTTTTGGATGGGTAATCTGGCAGCACAGCTTGGATTATTTCAGTGGGAATGGAGATGATAAAACACAAAGAAAATGGGAGAACTCACTTGGGTAATATACCAGTTTCTGATATCAATGTATCAGGTGGTTTGTTTATTAGGCTTAAGGTTTTGTTGGCCATAGGACATAGTCTCTAAGAACATATATTGTCATTCATTCATTCATATAACCAACACCCACTGAGCACCAACTATGCACTAGTGATATAGGAGTGAACAAACAGACACAGTCCCTGCCTTTGCAGAGCTTATGTTCTGGTGGGTGATACAAAGAAATAACAAATGAGGGCACAAATAATGAACTATCATTGTAATGTACTACCAAAGTATACAGATTATTGCAAGAACATACAATCATGAATCTAATCTAGTTTATTTTTTATTATTGTAAGTTGGGGGAGCACTCAGATGTTTAAACACAAAACAATGAGGATCTTGAGTATTATCTCTACACTTTTTATTAACCCATGTGGCCACCACAATAACCCAGTAAAAGTGATTTTACATCTGGTTAACTGGTTGACTCAATGTTACTATAACCCTGTAATGTATTTGCTGAGTGCCTACTATGTAGTAGGCTCTGTTCTAGGAGTGGGACGTAAAGATATGAACAAGACACATCAGGTCCTTGCCTTGATGGACTTTGAATACAACACCTTCATCCCCACCTCTGCTTCTAAGACAATCAAATACATTTCCACTCAGATGAGGATTCATCCTATTTCTTGTAGTAATTATAAGTTCCGAGGTTTACAAATTAGTTAATGTCATACCTAAGGACTTAAGATATTGTGCATAAAACACTTTCAGTAGTGCCTGTCAGACAGTAACTGCTCAATAAATGTTGACTTTCATTAGAATGGTGTTATTATAATGCTAAATCTCATGTCCTTTCTGGTACACTGGAGTTCATCTCTTGAATTAAATTCTGTAAGCATATATTGTAAGTCTATCACGGAATTGATATACTACTTCATGTTAATGATTGAGATCAGTGAAGAAAAACCACTTTAATATTGTCTAATTCCTCTCTTAATGCTTAGGATCCCTGTGAACTTAGCCTGTTGTCCTCATATCGAAAAATCGAATAACAATACTTACTCAACTGTTGTCAGTGCAAGTGGGCAGCAGAAGAGTGGGGAATCAATGTTAGCCACAAATCATAACTATTTGTATTACTCTGAAAGAGAAGGGTTTATAGTTTATGCATGCTTCCAAACGGATGTGAAAGACTAAAGAATGAGAATTTTTTTGCTATCATATTAAAAAGTTAATAGGCACATTTAGATCACTGAAGAGATAAATTAGAAAAAGTTTATTTCTTTTTGCTCAATTAAAAGTGTTTCAATGGCATATTTAAAATTATGTGAGTATTATTCACTATTAAGAATGCAGAAAAAAATGGGTAGGGAGAATAATTGGGAACTTTTGCGAATCATAAATTAAGCAAAAAGGACCTACCACTTAGAATTTGAACATGTGTGAGCGATGAGGTGGATTCTTAGAGCAGAGATTCACCAGTAAAACAGGCTTATGGCATGGGAGATACGTTCTATTAGACAAATGTATTGTCCCCTTGATTAGTATATGCATATGTATACATATATGTATATATATATATATATATATATATATATATAAATACAATTCTTAGTTATTTTAAGCAGATGTACAAGGATAATTATTAGCATGGGCTATTTAACTCACTTTTTAAATGTGTAAAACATTATTGTAGGGTTGAGTCTTGATTTGTTTCCCATGAAACTTTTGGTAGTTTAGGGGCCAAATTAACGAAAGACATCTCATTCTAGTGCTTGAGACTCAGAAGCTGGAAAAACAGGTAACTAGGTCAAGTAGCGTTCTCAGAGCCTGAGCGTGTCCACTATGAGCATCCAAAGCAAGGGCCTCCTTGCTTGACTTGTGCCAAGGGACAGGAGAAACAGAATCTGCATTCTGGGTCCAGAAAGAAGTTTTGTTAACATGGAGTTGCTCAGCGCACTTCATAAAAATTCTTCTGGCTGAGGGTTCTACGCTGGCATAAGGTTGGTTCCTCTTCTTTTCCGAGGTGGCAAGTATCTCTTCCTTTGCCAAGATGGCGGCTCTAGAATCCTCTAGAGGCGGCCCCCGTAGATCGTTTCTAGATAAGAGGCTTGCTGGAGACACACTCCTTTCCTTTCACACCAGACAACGCACGGGGCACCGTTTATCCTTCAGAATCGAGGAAAGACGGCTTAAGCTACCCGCGATCGCGAACCTTTGCCAAGATGGTGGCAGCAGGGCCGGGCTGGCGTCACTGTCCCTTACCAAGATGGCGGTGAGCGGCTTCCGGGACGCGCTTCCCCAATCGTCTAAAAGATGTCAGAGCAGAGGCGGCTGCCGTCAGTCTGAGAGCTGCGGAAGGAGAGAGAGTGGCTGCGGCCGAGCGCCGGAGCAGGACTAGGTGGAGCTACGGCAGCCCCCGCCCCTGTTAGGAGCTGGCAAGCGCTGTCACCTGTGGGGGCGCAAAAGTTACCTCCTCAAACCCTAAAGCCACACAGCACAACCTTTCCCCGAGTCACAAAAATCATAATCTGTGCCGCAGAAGGTAGGAGGCTCGGTCCTGGCATCGCCCAAGCCTTCCCGACGCGGCGAGCTGGGGAAGGGAATTGGGGCGGGGGCTTCCCGCTAGGGCACCCCTCGTCCCCCGGCCCTCTCCTCTCTCGGGACGGGACACGTGTTTCCTTCCCTTCGGCCTGAGGGAGAAGCTCGTAACAGGAACAGCTGTAGGGAGTTGAACGCTGGCATTTTAAAGCTGCGTGTGTTTTATTCGCAGGGTTAGGGGTCCCATGAACGCGATAGGGAGAGCAACGCAGGAGTCGAGGGCAGCAAATGTCAAGATTCGGGGGTGGGGCCTGCACCGAGAACTTGGACGCGGGCCGTGGCCGGGGTGGAAGGAGAGGTCAGGAGTTTGGGAAGAGGGGGATATCATACTTCGCCAGCAACTTACTATTTCGCCTGCAACTTGCTTTTAGGCCTCCCGCCCCCTGCTTTCCTTAATCATAATTTTTTTCAAAAAAAGTGCAAAGAAATCCAGCCTGCCGGAGGTTTTGCATTTGGCGAGCAACTTCCTTCGAGTGTGAGCGCACTGGGCGGGAGGGGTGGGGGTTGAACTTGGCAGGCGGCGCCTCCTTCTGCCGCCGCCGCCTCGCAGACTCGGGGAAGAGGGTGGGGGACGGTCGGGGTGCGGGGGAGGGTGGGTTCTGCTTTGCAACTTCTCTACCAGTGCGAGAGCGCCGTGGCAGCGGCTGAAGACCCGGCCGCCCAGACGATGCGGGGGTGGGGGACCTGCCGGCACGCGACTCCCGCCGGGCGCAGAGTACGTATGCGCCGACCCCCGCTCTCCTGTCCCCTCCTCTAAGCCTCCCCAGAGGGCGTGTCTGGCCACCCGGCCCCGAGCGCGGCCGAGACGCTGCGGCACCCTTTCTGTGCAAACCCGTAGTCCCTTTCGAAGTGACACACTTCACGCAACTCGGCCCGGGGGCGGGGGCGCGGGCTACTCGCGCAGCTCTGCCGCGGGCGGTGCCCCGGCTCCTCTGGCTCGCCCGCTGTCACCCGCAGGGGCGCTGGCCGCGCTTGCCGCTGAGGGACAGCGAGTTCCTGAGTGGGTCCGGAGCCGCGGAGCTGGGCGGGAGCGGGAGGGAGGTAGCGAGAAGAGAAACTGGAGAAACTCGGTGGCCCTCCTAACGCCGCCCCAGAGACACCAGGTCGGCCCCCGCCACCGCCTCCCTGTCTTTTTCTTGGGGAGTTGGGGGTGGGGGCGACCATGCCGGGGGGCGGCGGGTGTGCAGGCGCCGTCGGGGCCGGGGTGGCCGGGCCCTCGCAGAGGGCGTGGGGGCGGGGGTGCGGGCGCCCCTGCAGTTGCCAAGCGTCGCCAACAGGTTGCACCGTTCCCCGCGGCCGCGGCGCGGCCCCTCGGGCGGGGAGCGGCCGGGGGTGGAGTGGGAGCGCGTGTGTGCGAGTGTGTGCGCGCCGTGGCGCCGCCTCCACCCGCTCCCCGCTCTGTCCCGCTCGCTCGCCCAGGCCAGGCGGCCCTTTCGCGTGTCCGCGCTCCCTCCCCTCCGCCGCCGCCTCCTCCTCCATTTTGCGAGCTCGTGTCTGTGACTGGAGCCCGAGTCACCGCCCGCCCGTCGGGGACAGATTCAGTGGGTGGAAGAAGACGCCGCAGCCGGAGCGGCCGAAGCAGCTGGGCGCCGGGACGGGGCACGCAAGCCCGGAAGCCGGGACCCGCGGAGCCCGGCGCGGGGCGGAGGGCTGGCTTGTCAGCTGGGCAATGGGAGACTTTCTTAAATAGGGGTTCTTCCCCCGACCCATGGAGAAGGGGGCGGCTGTTTACTTCCTTTTTTTTAGAAAAAAAAAAAAATCCCTCCTGCTCGTCCTGCGTTCACACGCTAAGTTGTTTATCTCGGCTGCGGCGGGAGCTGCGGACGGTGGCGGGCGAGCGGCGCCTTTGCCGGAGGTAAGAGGCGAGGCGGAGAGAGGAGGGGGCCGGGGTGGGCTGGCGCTTGCTCCCCCAAGGTGCCGGAGGGACCGGAGAAGACTCGGGGGCCGCCGCGGGAGCCTGCAAACTTTTATTAGCCTCAGGGAGTGGGGGTGGGGGGCTGGCGAGGGCCGGGCGACGGTGACGAAAGGGCAGCGCGCGGGTGACAGCACTGGCTTCTTCCTCTCCCTCCGCCGCCGTCCCCCGGCCGGGCCGAGGGAGAGGAACCTGAGCTCGGACGGCTAGCGGAGCCTTGTCGAACTGCGAACTGCTGGGTGTTTCCAGCCCCCGTTCCCCGGCGGGAATCCTGGCCTCTTTTCTCCCTCCAAAACCCCCCTTTCCTTCCAACGGGGCCGCCCGACACCCGTTTTCGTGGTGAACGCTAAGCCGCGTCTGAATTCTACTGCCCCGAATATTTGCGCTCCACCCTGGCGCGCCCGAGCGCGAGCCCCGGCTCCGTAGAGGCCCGGGCGCGCCTGGCTTGGGGCGGGCTTGCGGGGCGCTTGAGAGTACACACGCGGGGGGCTGACAGCCTGCAACTTGGAGACTCCGGCCGGGGCTGGCGTTATCTGGTAGAAGTGGGCGTGTCGGAGACAGAACTCAACAGGTCTGAGCATATTTCTCTTCTAACCTCGCACTTTTTTTCTACACCCCCCCACCCCCGCCCCCAGCCCCGGGAGGGCTAGTTCTTTAGCATTTGTTGTCAATTCGCTGCTGAGGTTTTTAAGTGGCCCATTTTAGAAAAAGACCCTCTTTAACCATAATAGTTTTGTGCTGCGATTTTTGACAAGTGCTAGTTTGACGTTTGGGGTTGCAGACTTGGTAATTGCAACCTTGTAATACCACTTAAGACCCTTTGGCATGGTTCATTAGGGCCGATTAATGTGGCACGGTTTTTGCAACTTAAACTGGGGGATAATGTCGCTTGAGGGAGCGTTTTCGTTTTGTAAGTATTGTTTTGGTTTCGGGTTTGAAGGCAGCTGTCAAAAAAGCGGCGTGGAAATATATTGGGCTCCATTTGATACCTCGTGTTTAGAGATCGTTATCAGATAAACAGAGCAGAGGGGTGGGGAGATAAGCAGTTTACCCTCAAGATTTGTAGTGGCAAGTCCACACCCCTCTTTCTACCTTCATCATCTCACTTTTCGGTGAGGGCCAGTGACATGCTGCCTAACGTCATCGTATAGAAAGAGTTTCCTTTTATTGGACGGGATTTGACTATAGTGTCCCAAATGTGTTTCTCAGTCTTAGCCCATCTCATAAAACACCCCGATTACCAATATACTAACAATCTTATTCTCTTGCGAATAGACTGAGAATTGGCATAGGTGAAGGTTTGGATAGATGAAGACAGAAAATTATTTTGAACATTTTACTGGATACCGTTGTACCTGATTTTATATGACTGTGATTTTACGGTTCTGTGTTTTCCCATTTTTCAGTACCTCGATATTTGTTTGGAAAGTGAAGAACTTAGAGATATAAAAGCATTTCATATTGAGGGTCTTAAGCAATTTAAGTAAGTGTAGCTTAATCTAGATGTTATTGTGAGTTATGATAAAGGTCAGCTATATTTAAGTTATTTAAGTAAGCTAACAAACAATGTAGTGAGAAGCTAGTACACCTTCTCTTCTGCTCTTTAAAATCTAAATTTTAGTTGGCCTATGTAAAGTGTATCTCATTTCATATACCCGAAATTTGTAGGTAGGCACATCCAGTCAGAAGTATGGGTTTAAAAAAAGTGTTTTCCCAGCCTGTCGGAAGATAAGCGGATCAGCATTGTTTATTTTTCAAAGAAAATGTGCATGGTTCACCAGTTGGTTGTACTCAAAGGGTTGGATGTGTGACTAGCTGGTAGGAGGGAAATTTGGAAGTAATTAGGGATTGAGAATTCTAGCATAGTATTTATCAAATGTTATATGTATTGGTTCTCAGAAAAGCAAACAGCCTTGATTGAAAAGAGGTAGGAATTTTAATGATCACACTTCTGTTCTTTTTTTTTTTTTTTGAAATTAAATACTTTGACATCAACTTGAACCTTTAGAATAATCAGATGTAATGAATTATAATGTATGTGATTAACAAAGTTACACGTTCACTGAGTGGCAGGATGAATAGCCAAGCTTAGTTCAATACAATTTTGCCCTCAGCTGTGCAAATGGACTGCATTGTGCTTTTAAATGCCGCACGCTGAATGGGAGCAGGGGAGATGGCTTTTTATTCTGAAAGATAGAAACTACTCTTCTGGTAACAAAGAATTTGATTCGGAGTTAACTCAAAGGTTCGTTTAACAGCCTGTCTCTTACTAATCGGATCAGGAAGATAATGTGACTTTAGAGCTTATGATGTTTCCTTTTTCTTTTGTTTTTCTTTTTCTTTTCTTTTCTTTTTTTTTCTTTGTAGTTGATATTCACTGATGGACTCCAAAGAATCATTAACTCCTGGTAAAGAAGAAAATCCGAGTAGTGTGCTTACTCAAGAGAGGGGAAATGTGATGGACTTCTGTAAAATCCTAAGGGGAGGAGCTACTCTGAAGGTTTCTGTATCTTCAACCTCACTGGCTGCTGCATCTCAGTCAGACTCCAAGCAGCAAAGACTTTTGGTTGATTTTCCAAAAGGCTCAGTAAGCAATGCGCAGCAGCCAGATCTGTCCAAAGCAGTTTCACTCTCAATGGGACTGTATATGGGAGAAACAGAAACAAAAGTAATGGGAAATGACCTGGGATTCCCACAGCAGGGCCAAATCAGCCTCTCCTCAGGGGAAACAGACTTACAGCTTCTGGAAGAAAGCATTGCAAACCTCAATAGGTCGACCAGTGTTCCAGAGAACCCCAAGAGTTCAGCATCCTCTTCTGTGTCTGCTGCCCCCAAAGAGAAGGAGTTTCCAAAAACTCACTCTGATGTATCTTCAGAACAGCAAAATTTGAAGGGCCAGACTGGCACCAACGGTGGCAATGTGAAATTGTATACCACAGACCAAAGCACCTTTGACATTTTGCAGGATTTGGAGTTTTCTTCTGGGTCCCCAGGTAAAGAGATGAATCAGAGTCCTTGGAGATCAGACCTGTTGATAGATGAAAACTGTTTGCTTTCTCCTCTGGCGGGAGAAGAGGATTCATTCCTTTTGGAAGGAAACTCGAATGAGGACTGCAAGCCTCTCATTTTACCGGACACTAAACCCAAAATTAAGGATAATGGAGATCTGGTTTTGTCAAGCTCCAGTAATGTAACACTGCCCCAAGTGAAAACGGAAAAAGAAGATTTCATCGAACTCTGTACCCCTGGGGTAATTAAGCAAGAGAAACTGAGCACAGTTTACTGTCAGGCAAACTTTCCTGGAGCAAATATAATTGGTAATAAAATGTCTGCCATTTCTATTCATGGTGTGAGTACCTCTGGAGGACAGATGTACCACTATGACATGAATACAGCATCCCTTTCTCAACAGCAGGATCAGAAGCCTATTTTTAATGTCATTCCACCAATTCCTGTTGGTTCCGAAAATTGGAATAGGTGCCAAGGATCTGGAGATGACAACTTGACTTCCTTGGGGACTCTGAACTTCCCTGGTCGAACGGTTTTTTCTAATGGCTATTCAAGGTAGGATCAGTGCTTTTCTGTTTCTTAAGAATGGCACATTTAAGATAGATTAATAGATTTAAACCGTCATTTATTTGTATGTGTTCTCTAAAGATTCATGTGCTTTTTTATATGAATAAGTTTAAGTGGTCTTTTGAAAGCAGGAAGCGTAAACAACCTAAGTGACTTATCTGTATGTAACCATTTCAGGTTTTTTCCGTAAACAGTGGTATTCAGTATCCCGTTGGCCAGTGAGGATTTTATTTAAAATTTTTAAAATATTGCTCATTAACAGGTATCTTAAGGAAAAATTACATAAATTCAGGAGAGTATAATGTGTTGTAAAATCATACTGTGTTGTGCATGTTCATTCAGCTGTTTTAGAAGATGTTCTTATATTACAATAAAAGATATTCTTAATTCTATAGTCAGAAGTTGTGCTGCCTTATTTGTAAATTTGTTAAGTGTTAGCTTGAGATTAAAGGGTTAAAAGCAGAAGTACTAACAAAAAGCCCTGTTCTTCAAACTGAATCTTCTGTTAAAGAATTTGAGTTTTGAAACTGCTAAAGCAATGCAGTGGACAGTGTACCAGACCATAGTATTAGACACAGGTCTTGCTCACAGGGTTCTTGACCTAAAGTAGACAAGTTCTGTCTGCCGATCAATCTCTTTAAGAGAGGAATTGGTGCCAACGTGGTGCAAAACACAATTTTACTTTCAAATGTTCCTGCAAGTTCTTAAGTAGATAACTGATGGCCAAAATTGTTAAGCTTCAATTCTCAGCTATCATTTGATTTTTCTCTTCTTTTTACTCGTTTATAAGCATACTGATATTTGTCTGACCTCAAAAAGGTCAGAAAGTGGAATTATCAGAAAAAAGTTTTAAATGTTGATATACATGTTGGTAGGGGTTAAGTTCTCTACCCTGTAACCTTATCCTCAATTCAGATAAATGCTAGGTTTTATATCCATTTTAGGTGTGAAGGAAAATATAAAAATGTGGATTGTAGTGACACAAGATTGATTAATCAGTGGGGCGGGGGGGTGGTTTATGAAGAAGACACAGAGTGATTTATTTGTATGTCACATTGAAGTCTTTTCTTAAATGTTAATGATACTCATCATTCCAATTAATTAGTTATTCAGTCTTTTAAAAAATACTTTTTCATTGAAAGCTATCCTAACCTTAAGAATGTCTCTTTTCTTTCCTCTTTATGTAGGAAGATTTTCTTGTTAGGGAAATAATTTAGACTTAGATTTAGGCTACATTCTGTTCTTCTAAAAGGCTTAGTTATCAAAGGTTCTTATGTGTCTTAAAGCAAACTACCTCCTAATCTAGTGTTTAAATAATTATCATCTTTTATTGAGAAGAACACTACTTCAACGTGAGTTGAAGGTATAAAATGTTTTCAGTAAGGAGATTTGAGGTGTTTCTTATGACATAAGCTGTTGTGTTTTAAATGCTAAAAGACATGCTGTCAATTGCAAATTTTGGCAATAGAATTCACATGCTTGGTTTTCTTAAAAAGTACAGTTGATTTGACTAAGCTATCTGTAGGAAACTCTTAAATTGATTCATAAAACATGTAGTTATACAAAGAAAAATAAAACATCTTAGAAAACTCTTGGGGATTATTAATGCGTTTTGCCCTGATAATCATCATGGCATTGTTTTCATCTTCCTTACTATAAGGAAAAGGCATGGGACAAAACTTATTTTCCATTTACTGTGAACTTTCGTTAAACCCTGGAAAATCTGGGATATAGACTATAAGTAGTTACTCTTAAATCATTAAAGGTGATTTTAATGCCTTAACTTTTAAAGTACTTTATGACATAAAGCATCTTGACATATTTTTAATTTGGGCCCCATAACCTTATGGAGGTAGGCAAGGCAATGATGTCGCGGCTCTTTAGAAGTTCTTTAATATAGAATGAAATAATTATTGTTATGGCAATGTGTGATTGGGAGATATAATCAGTAGTCTGTGTCCTAACAAGAAGGTATAATACTTTATACAGGGTATTTTGTTAATGCCATAAGGTATAAAATTTTCAAATATTAAGTTAGCACTGGGAACTATGATTACCCAGAACAAAGCTTCATCCAAATAAATTGAAACAATGTTTCTTTTAAACCATCATTGAATTAGTCTGTTGTTTCCAAACAGCAGCTCCGATATTACTAAAATTGGTTACTTTCTCTTCTCTATATGTTACATGACTCTAGCCAAACATTTGCTATGACCAGTCACCCTGAGTGATTAGCAAATAATCAACATATTGAGACCACAACTTGTTTGAATACTGAGCTTCTGACTTTAGGTAGAAAAATATTAAATGCCACTAATAATAACTTGAATTCCTTTTAAATTTAAAAAAATATATAAACTGCAATTTGACTTCTTAAAATGCCACCTGAAAGTATTTTTCTCAGAATGCTTCAAAAAAAAAAAATCCTCACTTTATTCTCTGGGGGTGGGAAGAGTCAATTCCTTCCTTCCACCACAACATTGAGTTATTACATAAAACTAAAATTATGAATATTATGATTGAGCTTAGTAAAGCATTTTCTTTTTAAGTTCATTTATAGTAAAACAGAAACCTTATTGAGTCTCAAATCCATTCTTTAAGTAAAACAAATTAGCCGTTCTAACTTAATGTGCTTTTAAAAATACTGAAATTCGGTATGTTTAGCATAAACTCATTGACAAAGGCACATTTCTGCGTTATATGATTTTCAGCTTTGTTTCACTTAAGCATTAATGGCAGAGGTAGAGAACAGAAATGGTTTTAAGTGTTATTAGAGCTTTTATTGGGATTATGTTGAAATTTTAGTGTTAAAAAATTGTTCATATCCTGAAAGGAGGGATTACTGTAGAAAATGCAGGATGAACTTGTAAATTCAGTCTTACGCAGAGTGTAGAGCTCTGTTGATTGGCAGTTAATGAAGTTACTAAAATTTATGTAGATTTTAACGTCTCAGCAATTGCATCTGTATCTAATCTTATAAAAGTAATGAAACTGAAGACCTGTACAAATACGGGATAAGTAAAGCAAATTCTACTAACATCATGTTGAATGTTTTCTCAGAAAAAGAAGAAATATAAAGAGAAGAGATTTTGACTACGATTAACCTTCCCTCCCCACCACCCATAGATACTTTCTTCCTACCTTTTTTCCTTTTCCTTTCCTTTCAAAGATTCTGGCAATGGATGTTTCCATGTTTTTTAAGCTTAATATTTCTGGTACTCATTTATGTAAAGTGATTTTTGAAAGTTAAAGGAAATTTACTTTCAAATATATATTCATTTATTTTTAACTTTATGATCAGAATCTTATTTTTTAAATCTGTGACTTGTTATGGCTATATGATTAGTAAAAGAAAAGTTTTTAAAGCACACTCTGTATTCAGGTGTGTCATTTTAGTGTGAATGACTAATACAGAAATATGTGACTAGCATGTGGTCAGATTTTATTGAAATTACTTCTTATGATGTTTCTATGGCTATTTCCCTTATATTTTTATACTCGGTAACATAATTCATATACTATTTTGGTTTTGTGTATTTGTGTTATAGATATTTTAGTCTGACCACTTTCGTGATATGATTGAACATTTATACATTTTATGAAAGACTTATATACCTTGCATAAATGTGGGTTAAATGCAAATTGTATTCATAGTGAAATGAATATGTGGGTAGAGATCACTTTGGTGGCCTTTTGAGATTTAGTGAAGGAAAGATTGGATCAAAAGGGTTTACTTTAATGTGACTGCCTAATGTGAAAGTCGGAACATCTGCATTAATTGGTTAGTTACATAAATCTTAGTCCACGCTGGCCTGCAGGTGATTGAAATAGCTGAGGAAATCTTAATTTGTATTAAGTTTAGACTAGGTCTGGGGCATAGTTCTTAAAGCATATACTTTTTTACTTTAAAGATTATACCTAATTTTAATTAGCTGTGGGTTCTCATTATGTACTACTACTGATGTGAGCAAATTAAATAAGCAAAATAGGTTTGTGCTGAATAGTATTTACCCTTCTGAGGACATCCTGGTAGTATTTTCATCAAGAGTAATTGTGTAATGCAGTATTTACAGGTATTTGCCAAAGTAATGGTCACTTGTTTTCGTATTTCTGAGTCATGGAAAATATACATTGGTGAATCCTATTGCATAAAGAGTTTTGAAGAAATGTTTTGTTGAATTAAGCTATAAAAAAATCAATTTATTGACCTTTACAGAGGATTTTTAAAAGCCCATGCTCTCCTTATTTCTGCAGCTTCAGAGAGCCCTTATTTTCTTCTGTCGTATTCTATTAATACTTGGGTTTTGTATTTTTCAAGTAAATAAAATATTCCTATGGAGAACTTCCATTTTAAAAAAGAAAAGGTCTACTAAGTGTTCCCTTCCGTTTGGAATTATGTGTGATGATTTCTGTGCTAAATTAGATTAGGGTGTGACTTGTCATGGTGATTTTTGTTCATTTTACATAGTAAGAAAAATATAATTTTATCACAGTTCAAAATGAGTTGTAGACAGTGGTTTTAACTGCCAAACACCTAATTTTGACAGGTGGTTTTCTTTATTCCTTAATACCATCCTAAATGTCTCTAAATACAGAACTTCCAGTGGAGTTTGTGAATTGGGGGTGGAGGGTGATGAGCGAGGAGCAACAGAGATGTGGAATGATAATAGATAAATTTAGGAACATCAAGATCAGTTCTGAAAACTAAAAGTTTGGATCAACTATCATGAATTAGAGATTTAAGAAGACAGAAATTTAGAACTATTTGTACAAGGGAATGCATCAATCAAGATTACAATTTAGTTTATTTTACTTGCGGTAGAAATCTAAAACTAATCATGGCAATATAATCCTAATTCTTGAGGTATGTTGTTTCTTATGCTTTATTACCAAAAAAGGATAAAATGCACATTTTACTTTTAGATTATTTTAGCTAAGATTAAGTTCATATTTTCCCATTTTTATTTAAGCTGCTGTTTAATAAATGAAAATCTAACAACTTGAATGCAGTCAACCTAATGTCTTAATGTTGGTATAATCATTTCATATTCATAACGCCTCCCCCACTTTTTTTTTTTTTACAGCCATTGTCAACTGACTGGAGAGCAATCCATTTGTTTGATAACATATTTCTATGCGTTATATATTTTTCTGCTAGAATATCGAGGAAATTAATTTTTCATGATACATATGCAGAATAAATTATGGGCTTCTGCAAGTGCTAGACAGTCAAACTATTTATATTGCAATACATTCCTTAAATTTAATATTTTGAATGAAAGTGTGTTATCCTCAATTTTATCCCTGGGCCAATTTAAATATTAATGACATCCCCATAGAGATGCATGCGTAAACAAACTTTTTCAGAGTAACCCAGGTATTAATTTTAAGTGCTTTAAAATATTTTTTCTTTTTAGCAAGTTTCAACAAGATTAATAGTGTCTACAATGCGGCAAGTTCAGTGAAAGTTTTAGAATATTTTTCATTCAAACTATAGGGCACTGAAAATACATATGGTGAGGGAAAAAAGGTTTAATGATAAGATTAGTTGTAAATGTTTACACATTATCTTGCCTTGAATTTTTATTTTTTGTAACTAATAATTTGAGAGTTCAATAAGTATACAATGTTTAAGACATACAGTTTTTTGCAAAAACTGTTAAGTTACTCTTTTTACAATAAATTTAGCCTTTATTCTAGTTGATTTCATAATTGTCCGTAATAATATTTAGCCGTGGCTATTATGAAAGTATATTTGATAGCCAGATTTTGAAAGCTATTGTGAAATGATACAATTCAGTACATAACTTATTATTTCATGCTGGTTGAGGCAAAGCTGTGACTTATGACCTTATGATTGTCACATGCTGAACACTAAATCTCTACCAGTTTGTTATTGACACTGTTTTACTTTGTTATTGTTTTAATGTTTTCTTTCATAATTGAGGATAAGAGCTTCCTTAATTTTAAGACTATTTAAACTGCAAATTTTGCCTTTTTTTGTTAACCCTCAAATCCCTTCCAAAGAATTTGATTTAGTTATTCAATAGTAGAAAGAGAAGAAAAATGCTCAACTGAAAACCCAAAGACCTAGGTTCTAATGCTAAGGGAGACAGTCTATGGCTTTGGGTAACTAGGTACTCTGGAGTCAAAAATACTTTCTTTACAACTGTGTTTGAATTGTTTTCAAAACACCTGTGTGTATGTTTATAAAATTCCACAATCCTTTTAACCCATCAATTTGATGAGGGAAGTAATTAGGGTAGGGAATGGTATAACAAAGTTGGTACTTTGACATTTTCTTTGTAGATTATCAAGTGTAAGACAAATGTTGAACACAGATTTGATATTTTTATAAGACAAGGATTTAAAATGATGTAGTTGGTGGTACATACAAAATAAACTATTGCTGTTGTTAGCACCTGAGAGGTGGGGCTTTCTGGTTCTCAGAGCTTGTTTTATATGTTAGGTACAGTTTTTTTAGATTAGAACTTGAAAGGACTTGAGAGTTCACCTCATCCTACCCCCAAAGTGTTCAAATGAGAAATTGAGATCCATAGAAAGTGTTGAGGTAAAGCTCACAGAACACTTAATTAGTGGTGTTGCCAGTTTGAATAGCTCAATTCTTAGTTATCTGAGTTCCCCGGTAGGCTTCTCTAATTATCTGGGTCTCTTCTAGACAGCTGAAACAAATAGTCGATTGACATAATGCAGACTAGCCACATATTTTATCAGAGTTACTTTTGGCTCATTTAGATTTTTTTAATGTACAGTGTCTATATTCGTCCCTATACATTTTGTTAACCTTTTTTCCCTAATAATGATTGAGCACTCATTATATGACAGCACTGTGCTAAGCACTTTGCATGCATTCATCTCATTTAAATCTCAACTCTGTGACAATTTTTATTCTAGTTACTTCTACTGAGTCTTGATTCTGTCAATATCCATGTAGCACAGAAGCCAGTTGTTATTTATTTTAATTTTACAGATGGGAAAAGTAAAGGCATTTAAAAAGAGAAAAGAATAGCCACAAAACCTTAATACTTATCTGAAGAGAAATATTTAATATTGGATGTGTTAGAAGTTCCTCATGTATCTTTAATAATTTTTTACCAACAGTGAGTCTTTAAATAAAATATAAAGGATCGGGCCTCTGCTCTCCTGCATATATATGTAAAGTCACTTACTGCTTTTTGTCGCAATTTCAATTTCTGGAAACTAGAGCGTTTTTACTTGACAGGATTTGTGCGTGTCTGTTTACTTTGAAAATTAAAAAGCATTATAAAAATGCAAGGTGGAATTTTTAAAGCTCTACCAAGTCCACTTAGCTTAAACGAGCATGACTCTTATTGGCTAAGTAGATAATGTCTGTGACTGTGGTACAGGTATTTCCTATAATCAAGCACTAAGAATCTTTTAGGGTCTGCTATATGTAATCCCTGAAGAGTCATGTATCACAGTTTCATTAAAGACTACTGTATTTTAAAGCCTTGAAGTGCTAAGATAGTATCTTTACATTGATGCTTTTTCAGTTTTATTATTTTTTGAAAGCTCTTTAAGCAACTTTTCAGCAGATCTTTTTGAAGGATCTGAAGTGTGCCATGTGAATTTAGTGACCACAGTGATGACTCCAACCGCACTGTTGTATTTTTACTAAAGGCTGGACTATTCACTTTCTGGTGTTTCCTATTCTGATTTTTATACGATCAAGTATGCAAAGATTCTTTATCATTAGAAACCTTAATCTGCCTGAAAATAGGAATGAAATTATCAGGTTTAAAATGTTTTTACATTTACTATATTTATTGAAGCTGTCTGAAAAAAGCTGTTGAGTATATCAAATACCAACATTTATCCTAACTGCATAAATTTGGGAGGAATGTGAAACTTGACTGCATGTACTCTTTTTATCGATCAAGTGGTTGAAAAAAACTTTTGTTAAACAAATTTGATGTATTAAGCCAAACTTACGAAAACAGAGGCAAGCGTAGGATTATTAAACTGCAGTTTCAATTGGTAAACATATTGATATAGAACCTGAGTTTGTAGGCAGCTTTCTTAGATGGAAACTTAAATTTAATTAGAACATTATGTGAAATTTGTTATCTGGAATTCAGCTGGGCTTATTAAGGACAAAGTGTATGACTATAAAATAGATTGATTTTTTTTTGAAACAGAAAACCCAAAATAAATGTTCCACCTTGGGAGGCTATGTATATTGCCCCTCTTTGAAACTACTTTCAGAACCACCTTGTAAACCATAAAAGAAAATTGGACTCATTGCGCTGTAGTAACACTCAGCTGTTCTTGCTCAAAGAAAATATTTAGTTTTAAGCCTTATTTGTGTGACTCCAAATCATGAGTTATTTCCAGGTATTTAGAAATTTAATCCTCTCTCGAATGATAACATTTATTTTCTTTAAGGGTATTTAAAAGAGCCCACATAGAGATCTCTACAGAAAATATTTAATTCTGTTTTGAGTATGCCTGGAATAAGTGCATAGCTTGCCAAGGTGACTACTCTGAAACGGATGATGCTTAGTGATTAAGTTCTGATTTGTGTTTTCTTTAAGTTATTAAGGAACTTTGTGCTAACGGCTTATATATTCCTCTTCTTGGCATAGTAAAGAAGTAATAGAGACTACTTACCTCTAAGCCTGATTTTTTAATAAGTATTTATTTTACATTTAAGTAAGGTAGGTCTGCCTTTGTCTTGGACTTGAAGGGGATTTGGCAATAGCAGATAAAAGTAAACATATGAATTCCTACAACAATCTCCCAAACAGTTTAATTTCACATTAATACACATTTCCCTTGGTGTATCAGGGAATTAAGTATCCGACTGTCTGTATAGCTAGAACAACTCAAGTATACTAAAATTATTTATACTCATAAAATAGTTTGAGTTATAGCTACAATATAAAATTCATTTATTTTCTACTTTTATTCCTTACAACCTGAATAAAAACCTTTGCAATTACTGATAGTAATTTAAAACACTAAATGAATTTTGTTACTACTATTTTCCAAATTTAGTCATGTTTACTCTTCAAAAAATGCTAGATTAAAATGGATTCTAGTCTTTGAAATAATGAAGACACGTGTAGTGGTGTCAAAAATAGGAAATACAGTTTGTAACCATTCTGTTAATGCTGAAATTCTTAGAATTTCTTTGTGACAACAGCCTGCTTTTAAGAACTTTAGATTTTTTAGGATTGTACTAAAAGCAAACTGTTTTCTCAGATATTTATTCTTTCCCCACAAAAGATGATTTATAAGTTTTCAGTGCTAAGAAAGGAAGATGAAAAGCCATCCTAGCATGGCAGGTAATGCTTCACTGCTAATAGCTTTTCTCTATACTGCTTTATTAACCTTGAACCTCCTACTTTGTTCTGTTGGCTGGGAGGCTGGTAGATTTTCTATTAGGTAGCAAATGCTCATCACTAAACACATATCGTGAGCTGGTGCTAGTGTAGTCTATGGATAAGCACTAGATTTTTAATATAATCAAGAAAATGATTTTGAAGGAAAGAAAAACAGATGAAGTAATTTCTAATTCAGTATTTTAGGGATGAGTGACCTTTTAATAGATAATGACATTTACCAGAGCTGTAGAGTGCTTTGGGGGTCCCACAGACATATTTAAACAAGAAGACAGTAAATAAGGAAGCCAGAAGGACAAGTTATAAAACCATGAAGAAAGTGAAAATTCTAAACTTCAATTCTGGTGCACAACTAAATTTGATTTTTGTATGCCTCAGTATTTCTGTATGGACACTGGGAAATAAATAAGCAGCCTAGCTACATTATTATGTTTGCAAGTGGAAGAACTAAACTACAAAGACGTGTTCTAGGCCAAGAATTCTTGAGATGGGTAGAGTGGGAGGTTAACTAGATGATCTTCAAGGCCCTTCTAATATCAGTGGGCAGCAGCAAGCATTTATCAAGCTAGACACTGGGCATACAGAGATGAAGAAGATGAAAATCCCCAGCAGTGTGGAGAGCACTCTGGTGATCGTCATCCCTGCCTCTTCCTCCCTCAGTTTGCTTTTCGAAATGTGAGCTTGAAGGATCTCAAGCTCCTTCCTGGGAAGACATAACTGAAACTTCATGGAGGAAAGTGTATGGATGAATGGGAAACAAGAATTGATTAAACTATTTGGAATAAGAAAAGGGGCAACAGGAAGCCTGAAACAAAAGAAGGAAAAGATGGAAAGAATTAGTAGACTAGATGAGGACTGAGTAGATAGGAATGAGCCAGCAGCAGACTTCAGCCATGAATGGATGAAAGCAATATGTGCATGCATATTGTCATCAAATATTACGTGATGCAAGACAAAGAGAAAACATGACCTTCACCATAACCTCAGTTTATGTACCCTAGGTACAAGATATTTTTTTCTTCTAGCCGCTTAAGAATATCCTTATTCTCTAGGAGAAATAATCCTCTTTCTGGGCTCCCCAGTGTATGAGCTCAAATCTGAGGAAGTTTTACCTGAAATGTTCTTTCCCCAGATACTCACATGGTTCACTCTCTCGCTTAAATGTCAGCTCTAAAAGAGAGATCTCTAACTGCTCTGTCTGAAATAGTAGCATCTTTCACATACTCTTTCCTTTTTCTTGACATCATCTATCTAATTGTTTGTGTCTTTTCCGCCCACCTGCTACAATATAAGCTCCTTGAGAGCGGTGATACTGTCTGCCTTGCTTACTCCTATATTCCAGTGTCTAGAATAGTGTCTAGCACATAGTAAGATCTCTACAAGTACATGTTGAATACTTGAATAAAAAAGTTTGACATATAAACCAATAAGATGGAATGGATTATATTTCTAATCTTTCCAGAGAAAGGAAAATATCAGCAGATATTGAATATCACTGAGAGAGATGATAGCCCAGGTTATCTTCCCCAGATAGAAATAAGCCTTGAGACTGATAAGTGTATATGAATACAGAGAGAAGTATATATAAAGAAGATGTATTTTCAATTGTTGTCAGTCTCTAAATTTGCTCCAAGACTTTGAAATGCATTGCTTTTCGTAATTTCTTAGAATAACTCTGGTCTATTTACCATTGAACAATTAGAGTAGCCAGTGCTTGTAAATGAAGGGTTAAAGGTTTTTCTCCTTTTGTTGGTTGGAAAAGCTTGCTCAAGGCAGTAACTTATGGTAAATTTTCAACATAGAAAGTTTTGTAGTGGAAGCTTTACGCTTTTTGCTTTTTTAAGAATTGAGATTATTTAAGCCGATGAGTCTAATGTATATGTTTGTACTCACTTACCTAGAAGGTCAGACAAGAAATTGGTTTCCTCATTTTTCAGGTAAGTGTGTGTATAATCACTGAGTATTTGGAGAGAGGAGGGGTGTCTTATTTTTGCCTGAAATTTCAAACTATCTTTCTTCAGCTTATTTATAATTTAGATTTGATTCATTCCATCTGTAGCATATAGCAGCAATTCAGAAGGTTGGTAGGATAAGTTTATCTCTTCCATTAAGAGTTATAGGAGAGTTCAACCTAATATGACAATGACAGTCTCAGAAAAGAGAAAATGCAAGGTAAGTAGATGTTAGCTATAGCAAGAAAATCAGATGAGGTCATTTAAGAATGAACTGCTCTAGTATTCAGGAAAAAAGAGGGGAGGCACAAGGATAGGGCTTTGGAAGGGAACTAAAGAGAGCAGCCACAAAAGATAATACCTGAAGAATTAGGAGACAACAGTCTTAAAATGGGATAGGGAGAGGATAGTTTATGCTGTCACATCAACTAGGGTAGAAGAGAGAGAATAAAACAACATAAATATATGAGTGATTATTGTTATTGAAACCAATCCTAAAAACATGCAAACATTCTCAAAAATCAAGGCCAGATAAATTGGGGAAACCTTAAATGGCACATATAACTAGCGATTAGTTTATAATGTTTTTTAAAAAAAAGCCTTACGTTTGAAATTTAGATGTCAATATTAAAGCAGATAATAAGAAACATACTTCTGAGACCACAAAGACCCTGAGACTTGGTTAAGTGTAAGGTACAAATGCTAGAAGCCAGAAGAGAATTAAGTTTCTGTTCCCTGAGAAGCCAGCACAACAGGAGGAAACTGGCCACACCCTAGCTCAAACTCTTATTACTGTTATCAGTAGGCTCCTAATTGTTTTTCTAGTTTTCTCCTCTCCCTTCTTAATCCATTCTGTAGTCTACTGCCCAGTTAATCTTCCTAGAACAGCGCTTCCAATATTATTCCCCTGATCAAAAAATGTCTGCATTTCTGTTGCTCATAGCATAGTGGTTCTTCATCTTTGTAACACAACCCATATGTCAGATGATAGATGGCAAGTAGCCACGTGAACTCTCCATAACCTTTGAAGGATTTGGGTTATACATAATCTCTTATCCAAGAAAGCACATCTGAGTTCAAGTGAGCATTATAGGCATAGTCTTTGAGTTGACTCTTTTTAAAAATGTATTGTTAGTTTTGTAAACGCCCCTTCAGAATTTACAGAAATAATGTGTTCATTCTATCAGTAAAATAATACCCCAAAATGTTAATAAACTTATTTCCATCACCTCTCCGTTCCTATTTCTTTCTTCTTTCTTCCTGCCTATCTCCCCTTATCCTCCACATTTCTCTGTAATTACATAAGCATAAACAGAGACACATAGGAGATTTTTTGGGTTTGCCATTAAATAAGAACGGGATTATCTTTACCCCTTTGTCTGCGGCTTGCTTTTCTCACGTAACAAGTACCCCCTGAACATCCTTCCAGATAAATAGATGTGGATCCCATTGTTTTGAATAGTTATACAGCATTCTATTCAGTTAGTTTCATGATTTTTGCCACTACAAACAAGTTTCTAACAAACACCCTTTTCTATGTATCCTTTACAAATAGCAACTTTGTTTTTAAACATAGATGATGTGGTTTGGCTCTGGGTCCTCACCCAAATTTCATCTCAAATTGTAATCCCCGCATGTCAGGGCAGGGGCCTGGTGGAAGGTGATTGAATCATGGGGACAGACTTCTCCTTTGCTATTCTCATGATAGTGAGTGCTCATGAGATCTGGTTGCTTGAAAATGTATGGGACTCCCCTCTTTGTTCACTGTCTCTCCTGCTCTGCCATGTGAAAATGTTTTTTCCTTGCCTTCCACTGTGAGTGTAAGTTTCCTGAGGCCTCTCAGTCATGCTTCCTGTTAAGCCTGTGGAACTATGAATCAATTGAACCTCTTTTCTTCATAAGTTATCCAGTCTCAGGTAATTCTTTATAGCATTGTGGAAATGGACTAATACAGAAAATTAATACCAGGACAGTGGGTCATTGCTATAAAGATACCTCAAAATATGAAAGCGACTTTGTAACTGGGTAATAGGCAGAGGTTGGAATAGTTTGGAGGACTCGGAAGAAGACAGTAAGATGAAGAAAAGTTTGGAACTTCCTAGAGACTAGTTGAATGATTTGGACCAAAATGCTGATAGTGATATGGACAATAAAGTCCAGGCTGAGGTGGTCTCAGGTGGAGATGAGGGACTTATTGGGAACTGGAGTAAAGGCCACTCTTGCTTTGCTTTAGCAAATAGACTGGCAGCATTTTGCCCCTGTCCTAGAGATCTGTGGAACTTTGAACTTGAAAGAGATGATTTAGGGTATCTGGCAAAAGAAATTTCTAAGCAGCAAAGCATTCAAGATGTGGCCTGGATGCTCCTAACAACATACAGTTATGTGTTCACAAAAAGATGGTCTGAAGTTGGAACTTATGTATCAAAGGGAAGCAGAGCATAAAGGTTTGGAAAATTTGCAGCCTAACCATGGGGAAGAAAATAATAACCCATTTTCTGGGGAGAAATTCAAGCCAGCTGCAGAAATATGCATAAGTAAAGAGGAGCCTAATGTTAATAGCCAATACAACAGGGAAAATGTCTCCATGGCATGTCGGAGACCTTCATGGAAGCCTTTCCTATCACAGGCCTGGAGGTCTAGGAGGAGAAAATGGTTTTGTGGGCCAGGCCCAGGGTTGTGCTGCTCTGTGCAGCTTCAGAACATGGTGCCCTGCATCCCAGCTGCTCTAGCTCCAGCTGTGGCTGAAAGGGGCCAGAAGGGTGTTGCTTCAGAGGGTGTAGGCCTCAAGCCTTGGCAGCCTTCATGTGGTGTTGGGGCTGTGGGTGTGCAGAAAGCAAGAGGTGAGGCTTGAAATCCTCTGCCTAGATTTCTGATGTATGGAATTGCCTGGGTGTCCAGGCAGATGTCTGCTGTAGGGGTGGAGCCCTCATGGATATCCTCTGCTAGAGCAATGCAGAGGAGATATGTGGTGTTGGGAGTCCCCACACACAGACCCCACTGGTGCACTGCCTAGTGGAGCTGTGAGAAGAGGGACACCATACTCCATACTCCAGAATGATAGATCCACTGACAGCTTTCATCATGTGCCTGGAAAAGCCACAGGCACTCTATGCCAGCCTGTGAAAGCAGCCGCAGGGGCTGTATCCAGCAGAGCCACAGAAGCAGAGCTGTCCAAGGCCTTGAGGCCTTGAGAGCCCACCCCTTGCATCAGTGTGGCTTGGATCTGAGACATGGACTCAACGGAGATCATTTTGGATTTTTAAAATTTAATGACTGCCCTGCAGGTTTTTGGACTAGCATAGGGCTGATAGCCCCTTTGTTTTGGCCAATTTTTCTCTTTTAGAATGGGAGCATTTACCCAGCATCTGTGTCCACATTTTATCTTGGAAGTAACTAGTTTTTAATTTTACAGTCTTGGAAGTGGAAGGGACTTGCCTTGTCCCAGATGAGACTTTGTACTTGGACTTTTGAGTTAATGCTGGAAGGAGTTAAGACTTTGGGGGACTATCGGGAATGCAAGATAGTGTTTTGAAATGTCAGGACATGAGATTTGGGAGGGGTCAGGGGCAGAATAATATGGTTTGGCTCCATGTCCTCACCCAAATCTCAATTAATTGTAATCCCCACATGTCAGGGGATGGGCTGGTGGGAGGTGATTGAATCATAAGGGTGGCCTTCCCTCTTGTTGTTTTCTTGATAGTCAGTCCTCAGGAGGTCTGGTTGTTTGAAAGTGTTTGAAAGTGTGTGGCACTTACCCCTTCTCACTCTCTCTGTCTCCTACTGTCATGTAAACATGTGCTTGCTTCTCCTTCACCTTCTACCATGATTCTAAGATTCCTGAGGCCTCTCAGTCATGTTGCCTGTGAAGCCTGTGGAACTGTAAGTCAATTAAACCTCTATTCTTTATAAATACCTAGACACAGGGAGTTCTTTATAGCAATGTGAAAACGGACTAATACAATAGATTTCCCCAAAGTTGGGTTCCTGAGCCAGGAGTATGTATATTTAACATTTTAACAGATATTTCCAAATTACTTTTTTCAAGGATTACAGCAAGTCATAATTCCCCCTGGCAGTGTTTTTATATTTTTGTTTACAATAAAAATACATGAATCATTATTACTAACAAATTCCTTGCCATGAGTACTAAAATTGATCACAGTGTACCAGTGTACCATATGACATAGCTGAAGACTGTTGCAGTCTGGAATTCCGGCTCCTCCTCTCTGCTTTTAACAATGTGTAATGTTGAAGACCAATTTAATGCTACTTATTTTGTATGCTTTCATTTATGTAATCCAGGCCATAACTCCCCTCCCTCATCTATGGTATCTTCTGGCAGCTACTGAATGCACAGTTCTTTCTACCTAAATTAGTCATTAGCGCATAGTAGGCACCCAATAAATGTTTGTCAAATTAATACTGTTAATATATTTCTAATTTATCTCCAAGTAAATCCAGTCTCCTTAAGGACAAGGAATGTTTTCACTAACCACCTAGCACTTAAGGTACTCAACTTAGGTAGGGCTGTTTGAACAAAGAACCACAGAGGAAGCAATAACAAATTAACACCTTGCCTTTAATACATATATTTCACTTCTCTTGGAAAACTGGAACTGTAAGAATCTGGTGACAATAATAAGAACAGCACTTATGTTGACAACTCCTTAATGCTAAAGGTTTTTATTTGAGAACTCTGTCCACTGTGCCATACCACAACCTGTTCATAAGCCTTTTTCATTAATTGATAGTTCTCAAATTGGCTTCATTATTAACTTTATTTCAATTTCATTTTTAAAATTAATTTTTAATTTTTATGTTTATATAGTAGGTATATATATTTATGGGGTACAGGTCATGTTTTGATCCAGGCATACAGTTGTAGGAGTGGTATATACTCGAGTGAGATACCTCATTGTAGTTTTCATTTGTATGTCTCTGATGATTAAGGATGTTGAGCATTTCTTCATATACCTGTTGGCCATTTGTGTGTCTTTTGAGAAATATCTATTCATATGTTTTGTCCATTTTTTTAGTTGGGTTATTTGATTTTTTTTCCTATTAAGTTGTTTGAACTCTTTACATATTCTTGTTATTAATTCCTTCTCAGATGGGTAGCTTGCAAATATTTTATTTTGTGGGTTGTCTCTTTGTTGTTTCCTTTGCTGTGCAAAAGCTTTTTAGCTTGATGTGATCCATTTGTCCATTTTTGCATTGGTTGCCTGTGCATTTGAAGTATTACTCAAGAAATCTTCACCCATACCAATGTCCTGGAGAGCTTCCCCAATGCTTTCTTTTAGTTTCCTAGTTTCAGGTCTCAGATTTAAGGCTTTAATCCATTTGGATTTGATATTTATATGTGGTGAGAGATAGGGATCTAGTTTCATTCTTTTGCCTATGAATATCCAGTTTTCCAAGTACCATTTATTAAAGAGACTCTCCTTTCCCCCAGTGTATGTTCTTGGCACCTTTACTGAAAATGAGTTCACTGTAGGTGTATGAATCTGTTTCTGGGTTCTCTAGTCTGTTCTGTTGGTCTACGTATCTGTTTTTATGCTAGTACTATGCTGTTTTGGTTACTATAGCTCTGTAGTATAATTTGAAGTCAGATAATGTAATTTCTCCACTGATTTTTGTGTGTTGATTTTTGTATCCTGCAACTGTACTGAATTCATCTGTTCCAAAAGTTTTTTAGTGGAGTAGTTTTTTCAAAGATCATATAGTCTCTAAACAAGGGTAAAGTTTTATTCTTTTAGCTCAGGATGGCTTTGGCTATTCTGGGTCTTTTGTGGTTCCATGTAAATTCTAGGATTTTTTTTTTCTATTTCTGTGAAGAATGTCATTGATATTTATTGATAAGGATTGCATTGAATCTGTAGATTGCTTTGGGTAGTATGGACATTTTTAACAATATTGGTTCTTCTAATCCATGAGCATGAAATATCTTTCCATTTTTTTATGTCTTCTTTATTATCTTTTGTCAGTGTTTTATAGTTTTCATTGTAGAGATCTTTCACTTCTTTGGTTGAGTTTATTCCTAGGTGTTTTATTTCATCTGTAGATATTGTAAATGGGATTACTTTCTTGATTTCTTTTTTAGGTTGTTCTCTGCTGGCATCTAGAAATGCGACTGATTTTTGTATGTTGATTTTTTTATCCTGCAACTGTACTGAATTTATCTGTTCTAATAGTTTTTGGTGGAGTCTTTAGGTTTTTCTAATAAGATCATATAGTCTGAAAACAAGCATAATTTGACTTCTTCCATTCCAATTTGGATGCCCTTTATATCTTTCTCTTGTCTGAGTACTCTAGGTTAGACTTCCAGTACTATGTTGATTAACAGTGGGCATCCTTGTCTTGTTCTAAATATTAGAGGAAAGGCTTTCAGTTTTTCCCAGTTCAGTATAATACTAGCTGTCGGTCTGTTGCATATGGCATAACTTTCAAACTCAGTGATTATAGTTAGGAAATGGAGACTTTAACTTCTGGTAACATTATCAGATTTATGTTTTGGCCATAAGCTTGAAGAGGAACTGAAAGATGCGTATGTGATGCATGCGCTTCTTATCTGGCCCTCTTCCCCCACACCCCTACCCTATCCTCCACACAAGTTCCTCTCTCAGTCATTCATCAACTACTTGAACCTCTGAGTAACAGTAACGTGGGGTTAAGGTAAATTAGAATAAAACTGTCTGAAGAAGAGCAGGCCTTTCATGTCTTAAGAAAGTCTTGGGGTTTTAGAAATAACTTCATTGCTTCTGTTCTCCAATTGCTTTGGCTTCTTCTTAAAGAGATCACACTACCGCTTTGAAAGTCATAGTACTAAGGTTCTACCTCTTCAAAGAAGGATTTTTAAAAAATTAGTTTTTGTATGATTCAGTGTAAATTAAATCCCACAATGAAAAGGATTTTACTTTCTTAATGTAGATTTTCAAATACATAATTGCTGATGTTTATAAGTAGATTTATTATACACACCGAAGCACTTTGCAAATTCTTGAATGAATCAGGTCTTATTTTTCAGTCTTGTTTTGCAAATTTAAGTCAGATAATTAAGGATTTGTTAAACATTTCTCTTAATATCAAGCTTTTCTATGTTGGGGCCCTCTTTTATAAGCAATCGTTTGTTTTCTCTGCTTGCTCAAAGTAGCTATGTTGGTTAGTTGTATCTGTTAGTATTTGCTCTATAACAAACACACTGGGTGCGTTCACACTTAGATGTGGCATTTATCACTCCTATAAATCAATATTACATAAAATAGGAAAAAGAACGGTATCATTCTATATTAACAGTTGAGAGCTGACTGCGTTTAAAATTTAGTGGCTTTAAAATAACAACCATTTATTATTCCTCATGAGTCTACAAATCAGGTGGGCAATTCTGCTGGTCTGGCCAGGCTTATGTCAGCTGGGCATAGTCAGTGTATCTGCTGTCAGCTGGCTGGTTGGCTGTAGCAATGAATGGTGACAGCAGGCTGCCCTTAGCTTTTTCACACAGTAGCAGCAGAGTTACAAAAGAACCAGCAGAACTGTGCAAAACTCTTAAGACCTAGACTTGGAACAACTATATTTCTACCACATTCTATTGGTCAAAGCAATCACAGGGCTAGTCTAGATGAAGGTGGGTGGAGGAGGTGCAAATTACACCGCAAAGGAGTGTGATTGTAGGGAGAGTGGTGTTTTTTTGTTTGTTTGTCTGTTTTGGCAATTTGTCACAGTAGTTGTAGGAATCAGGTGTGTTTAAAATTCTGATCCTTCTGTGACATCTGAATTGGTCATGAACCTTGCCTGTGGTGGAAAGGCAGAATCATTGCAACAAAAGGATAAAAACTTGGAATTTAGAGACTAACAGGTTCAGATTCCGTCCCCATCACTTATTTCTGCAATCCTGCAGAAGTTAATCTTCCTCATAGGCACTCAGTAATGGTTGATTCACCTGAACCTTAGATTCTTTATGTATTTTAAAGAAAGGGCTAGGTAAATGCAAACTACTTACATAACTGCTTTTATTATTGCAAACCTGGCTCCCACACTCCATTCAAGGTGTAAGACTCAGTATCTTCCTTGAATTAATAAGGAAGAGAAAGTGTGTTAGGGAAGGGAAGAGAAATATTTGACTAACTGTGGCCTCAGAATAAAGTGACCACTCACTGGGGGTATTTTCCTGTAAGAACAGAATGGTTGAGGCTCGGGGTTAAGAGATGCAAATCCAGAAGTTTCCTTGGGGTAGGAGTCCCTGTGATTCATGGGGTGAGAGGTGTAACATTAGACAGAGTCCCAATCTAGATTTTTAAAAAAGAATTATGGCCCATTTTATATACACTGGGTGCCTTAGTACTAGATTTAGCAATTATCACTCCTACAAATCAGGTTTTACGTAAGACAGGGAAAAGAACAGTATCATTCCACATTGACAATCGAAAGCTGACTGCTTTTAAAAAATTAAAATGGCTACATAGAAATAAAATCACATACATTTCTTGTGTTAAAAATAGTTGTCATCTTGGGTGAGGACTAAACACCTAAATCCCTCCATCCCACTAGCGGTAATTGAAAAGATGAAACACACACAGTAAAACTGGATTAATTTAACTTACACAAAGGGCCAGATATCTCAGAATTCAGACAGAAATGCTGACTAGAGTTAATGCTTCTTTTAGGAGAGGTACCAGGTAAGTGTTCTCAAAGAACTGGAAACTGAGACCACCACCTCTGTAAACACAACCAAGTCTGTGGATTTTTCTGCACCACAGCTATCTTTCATGTTTAATAATTATACATTCTTCTAATAAAAGAAGGTAACATTTGGGTATAATTTTTTATTAAGGATAAATTTAGTGTAGACAATAAAGGCATTTAGCATGGAAGCCCTTAGTTTTTTTTGTTTGTTTTTGTTTTAGGTTAAACTGTCAGCCTTTATGGATTGTAGTCTTTGCTGTTTTGATTGATGTTTCCCAATTGCATTCCTTTTGTATTATTATTATTTTTTTAAGACACAGGGTCTCACTCTGTCACCGAGGCTGGAGTGCAGTGGGGCAAACATGGCTCACTGCAGCCATCAACTACTGGGCTCAAGCAATCTTCCCACGTCAGCCTCCCAAGTAGCCGGGACTATGGGTGTGTACCACCTTCTTGGCTAATTTTTTAAATTTTTTGTAGAGACAGGGTAGCTCTCTGTTGCCCAGGCTGGTCTCAAATTCTTGGCCTCAGGGGATCCTCTGGTCTCAGCCTCCCAAAATGCTGGGATTACAAGCGTGAGCCACTGCGCTTGGCCCCCAATTTCATCCTTTCATCTTAATCAACGAAAACTTCAACTCCCTCAGACATATTTGGGATCCAAGGATGTTTTCCAAAATGATGAACGCTAATTCCATGTCAGTACATTTTTGCAAAACCCACAAAAATGGACTACCAAAGAAAGATTCTTAATTTGGGAAAGACAGTTATTTGGAAATAAGTGAAACTTGAGGGGCAAGTCAAGTTCAGCGCTCAGAAATGGGAGGATCATGAAGAGATAGCCATGAAAGTGTTTCTCTCTAACATTACCTGCCAATGGGAGGTATCAGCGAAGGTCTTACTGACGACCTTGCACCTTTTCATTGCTGTACTAGGTGCTCATAGGGAGGAAGATAAATCATGTGTTTTCCTGACCTCAAAGGAGCTTACATCGGGCTAGGGAGACATGATGCAGGCATATGAAACAATTAAGTAACAACTGTAGCAGGTGCTGAAGAATACACCAGGATGTCAGAGAATGGTAAAGCTAGTGTGGGCAAAGATACAACCCAGGGCATCATCAGACAGTTCTTCCTTATGCAAATTCACATTTCCTCTGGGTCTGGTCTCATCCTGTCATGCAGCAGCTCTGTAGGTAATGCCCTAAGGCTAGCCTGAGGCAAGTTACAAAAGCCACCTTCTTGAGTCATGGCCTTTGTTTTGAGGTGGGGGTGGCACCCCTTCCTTTCTGCCAAAACAAGGACTACAGTGCCCTCCTAAGCCTGCTTTGTTTTAGTGGATTGTTTAAAAGAAGCAAATGAATTTACACTTCGTTAGGGCGGTTACAGTGGAATACTGAGGAGTAAGGGGTATTTCCATTTAACAAATGATGTAACTTGAAGAAATGAAATCATAGAATTTTAGGCATTAATAAAAAGGTGATGAGAGATACTTTTGAGACAAAAGAGTCTTCCCAGTGTACCTGAGATCATAGCACCTATTTCACACACACAGGAAACCAGTCTTATCTGTCTCTCCTATGGAGCAATAGCTGCCTTGTTTTTTCCTCCCTCCTCCTATCATTCATTCTTGTTTTCTAGTCCTTTTTCCAGTCCTCTACTGTACCTTATTCAAACCCTGATACCCTTAAGTCACAGACAGTGAATCAATCAAGATTAGTGTTAAGAACTAGTGGTACAGCAAGGGGCTCTGGCTCAGGCCTATAATCCCAGCACTTTGCATGGGAGGCCAAGGCGGGTGGATGACAAGGTCAGGAGTTTGAGACCAGCCTGGCTGATATGATGAAACCCTGTCTCTACTAAAAATACAAAAATTAGCTGGGTGTGGTGGTGGGTACTTGTAGTCCCAGCTACTCAGGAGGCTGAGGCAGGAGAGTCACTTGAACCTGGGAGGCAGAGGTTGAAGTGAGCTGAGATCGTGCCACTGCACTCCAGCCTGGATAGCAGAGCAAGACTCTGTCTTAAAAAAAAAAAAAAAAAAAAAAAAAAAAAAAAAAAAAAAAAAATTGGAAAGTAAAAAAATATTAAAAAAGAAA
>CAUYLG010075931.1:0-21993 GCA_963573385.1 Cacajao melanocephalus | reverse complement strand
TCTCACTGTTGACCATTCTACAGTGCAATGGCGTGATCTCGGCTTACTGCAACCCCTGCCTCCCAGGTTCAAATGATTCTTCTGCCTCAGCCTCCTGAGTAGCTGGGACTACAGGCACATGCCACCATGCCTGGCTAATTTTTGTATTTTTTAGTAGAGATCGGGTTTCACCATATTGGCTGATCTTGAATTCCTGACCTCGTGATCCGCCCGCCTCAGCCTCCCAAAGTGCTGGGATTACAAGCGTGAGCCACCGCGCCTGGCGTCTTTTTTTGTTTTCATAACTCTCACATCCTTATCATATCTTTATAAGCTGGATTTTTGTAATGTATCCAGCTTTTTCTGGTTTTGCGGCAGAACCTCGGGCTTCTGACACTTATTACATCTTGCAAAGAAGCAAAAGTTTCCCACCTACTCCTTCTTGCTATATTGAGAATATGCTGTAAGGGGCAAAAGTGGAAGCAGGAAGTCCAGTTAGCAAGTGATTGTGGTGAAATATGACGGAGGTTTTAACTGTTAAAAGATGTTGGATTCAAGGAAAAAAATCATCTAGAGCAGAGCTTAGAAATATTTTCTGTAAAAGGCCAGATAGTAAATATTTTAGACTTTATGGGCCATAGGATGTCTGTCAAAACTACCCACCTTTGTAATTGTAGTGCAAAAGCCAACATGGACAATATACAAAGGAACAAATGTGGTTGTCTTCTAATTCTTCTAATAAAACTTTCTTTCAAAATATAGGCCAGATTTGGCCCTTGAGACATAGTTTACTGACCCCTAATCTGGACCCTTCATCTTTCTTCCTGCTTTCTAATTTGAAGTTATACTGAAGATCTTTCTTTTAAAGTAACATTTTTATTATAATACTTATATATGTAAAGTGCATACATATTTTTATAGATATGTATATATGTAAATATATGTGTATATATTTATTACTATATATATACAGAAAAGTTCACAAATAAGAAGTGTATAGCTCAACAGATTTTCCCAAACTGAACATACCTTGTAAACCATCCCAATCAAGAAGTAGAAAATAACCAGTAACCTAGAAGCCTCTTTATGTTTCTTCTCATTCACTACCAGAAACTAACCTAACTTGTAACATCATAAGACAGTATTGCCTGTTTTTGAACTTCATAAAAGTGGAATCTTATAATCTGTACTTTTTGTGTCTGACTTCTTTCATTGAACATTATGTTGGTGAGCTTCATCCATTCATGTTGTGGTATGTAGTAATAATTCAGTCACTCTCCTTGCTGTATAGTATTCCATATGCCACAATTTATCCATTCTATTGTTGATGGGCAGTCTAGTTGGAGGCTATTAAAAATACAGGGATTCTGTGAATTTTTCTGTACGTATCTTTTGGTAAACAGACTAATTTATTTCTGTTGTGTGTATATTTAAGAGTTTACTTTCTCATTCATAAGGTATACATGTGTTCAGAGAGGTGGATACTGAAATATTTTACTAATATGTCTGTACCATTTATACTGAGAGGTTTGACAGTGCCTGTGCCCGCCGGCAGAAAATCCAGCTGGCAGAGAAGCAGAGAAGAGGGGTGGTCATTGACGTCCTTCATCCTAAGTGGAAGGAATGCCTAAATGCCTGGGCCAGGAAGTATCCACAGAAGTCAAATCCTTCAAAAGCTTTAAATTTGCACCAAGCTATTTGCAAAACTGTCTTCTACAGAGAGATTGCAAGGATTAGATGGTCCCTAAGACCCTCTCTCAACATTGACCTTATCCTAGCAATTCCTTCCACTGATACCCTGAAAAATTAAGTCATGGTTAGTGCTATATATCCCAACTCTTACGCAACCTAGGTGCATTAAAGGCTAGAGTAAGAATGAATATGCAGGCTATTTAGATGGGAGGCAGAACATTGAGTATGCTGAACAAGCTGCAACACACAGGTGATAGCAAACTAGTTGATGAGTGGGGCTAATTTTTATGTGTCACTATGTGTTCGTAGTTCCCTTTTGTGGAGTGGAGGAGAAAAAAATTAACACATAATAAGGAATCTGCAACAAAACTGTTTTGCAAAACCCAGACTACAGAGATACAGTTTCCTCTCAGAAGGGCTATACACCTAAAATGAGGTGAGGGGGCGGAGGGAGAGAAACAAAGAAAGGAAGAAAGGTAACAAAAGAGAAAGAAAGATAAAATATGAAAACTAATAGCATGTGTGAGTGAAGGGAAATAAAATAAAATAAAAGACATAATGAAGCGAAGGTGAAAATAGAACATTGGGTTAAGACCACAACACAGGATTTCTAATGCTGGTTAATAACAGCCCACATCAGAATTATAATGGAAAATAGGCTATGGACTAAGTGCTTTTTTAATAAACTATTTCACCAAAAAAGCCAGAATAGTTCTGTGAGGAAGGTATTATCCTTGTTTGCAGATGAGAAAACTGAGGTTTTGCCTGTAAATTAGGGATTCTTCACATGTGATTCATGGCGTTCATAGATCGAAATCAAGTGAATCATAAACTTGGATCAAAAAAATTAAATCTTATTTTACTAATTTCTAATTGAAATTTAGCATTTTCTCCAACAATGACTACAGACCTCAAACCACAGTAGTATTAACAGAACCTGAGACTTTGTCATCAGTAAAAACCACAGATAGTTTGACATCACATACATTATTGTGGAGATCTCTAAATAACATTTAAATTTATTACTACGTTAATATAAAGGCAGTTATATGATTTTATGCTAATTCATTTTTATGCATTAATAAAGAAATACACATGTCACACATTTGATTTTTTAACTTTTTTAACATATTTTGACAATTTGATTTCAATATGCAATCATACTTATTATATTTTACGCATTTAAAAACATTACTCATAAAAGGGGTCTATAAGCTTCATCAGACTGCCAGAATGATTCATGAAGGAAAAAATGATTAAGTATGTGTACTTTAACGCATGATGTGACCTTGGGAAAGTCCTTTTCCTCCTTCTGCCTCAAATTCTATTTGAACTTAAATCATTATTAAGGCCATGGCCAAGCTTGAGATTTTAAGCTTTCCGATTAGGAAAGTAGTAAAGCCCAGAGAGAAGACCATTCCAGGACCAGATACTATCTAGTCAGAACTTTCCTAGCCCATGCAACACAGAGTGGGGCTGCACTGCAGAATGCCTTCCTGAATTTCTGCACTTGGTTTTGACCAAGGTGAAAAATTAAGTAGATGCTACTTCAACCTCAAAGGCCTAGCGGATTTTTTATTTTATTTTTTAAGTGATGATGTTCATGTTCCCATGAGCTGCATACATCTTAAAGGTATTTTTAAGAATCATAGAGAACTATCAGCTGACAAAATTTCTAAACCAGGAAGAAATGATTAATTGCAAAGTACTGATATCTCTCTTCAATCAGATGGTGGGGGCTTTGACTGACTGATTGGCTAATGGACTGACTTACTTGACTTCCCCTTAGAAAGCCATCTTAAGGAAAGATTTGACTGGATAAAAGAGATCCTTCAGTCTTAGAAGACCTTCTTAATTGTCAAATATTTTCTAAAATTAACAGAAAATTTTATCAGCATATTTTTGCATCAAATATTGTTTTCAAAATTGCAATATTCACTCATGGCATGTTTACTGAGCTGGCCAATTGCTGAACTACCGTGAGGTAATGTTGGCTCTTTAATTAATTGGTATGAAGCTGAGCCAGGAAAGAGGAGCCAAAAGCATATTTTAGCGGAGCCTTGATATTAATCACAAAAGTCTCTCAATTAGATTATTGCCATAAACCACCAAATGACATTTAGATCCAGAAAAGTTCAAAGGTTTCAGAATTTAGAGAAGTAAAAACTCATCATTTCCTTGTTACTAGCTAGCACCAGATTATTCCTAGTCCCTACGCCAAAAGATTCTCCTTCAGCCTCTGGACTAGGACAAATCTATCTCCATACTATCTTTTTGATGCTGCAGGCTCTTTACAGCTTTCTTGAGAAGCATCTGAGTAGGATGGGCAGAGCAGGCATGGGGTTGCAAGGCCACTGGACCAAGGTTCAATCCTGGATCTGATCCTTATTTTGCTGTGGGAACTTGAGTGAGTTAACTCTCTGAACCTCAGTTTCCTTATCTATGGATTGTCCTATAGTCTTCAAAAGACAGTTGCAGGAGTTCACTAAATATCAATTCTCTAAACTTCTATTTTATCTTGAGGATCAGATTCATTCTCTACTCACCCTAACCAAATCCTGCCCATTAAATCCTCACGTTTTCAAAGGTGTCTTCTATGATTGGCCTTTTTCTCCTAAGAATTAACCACTACAAGGTAAGTGTATTAAGGGCAGGAATTTTATTTAGTTTGCTTTTTTCGCTGGTGTATCTCCAACATTTAGAAAAGAACCTGCCTGGCTTTTAATAGAGACTTCTAAATATTTGTTGAAAAATGAATGAATTCCTACAGCCTGTAATGTGATTATCACAAAAATAGTCATCAATCATATAAGGTTGGGCATGTACGGTTCTCAGATTGTGGCAAGATTTTAGGGCCACAGCATACAGATGTGCAAACTGAAAACTTCAGGAAGGCACCCTGACAAGGAGAAGCGCTGGGGCTGAAATCTAGAGGGTTCTAGATGTACATCTAGCAAAGATCTACATCTGTTGAACAAGACACATTTTTTTCTTATTTACACACCAATATCTGCTCCCAGAGTCTGAGTCTGCCTAGAAGAGATGTATATTTCTAATCATCACAAAGGCAGTGTACAGTGTAGCAGCTACCCCACATAGGGTCATTTTTTTCTTTTCTGCCTACACAGTGTAGACACATTTAGAACTAGGTTCATAATAGATGTCCAAAAAAGATCTGTTGATGAATGTGAGAAAGGGTTACAAGGTCGTCTTTCAACACTATGACTTCCCATTGGCCTTTTTATTTGATGAGGCTTTCAGAGACAAGGTGAACCACCAAGGTGGGAAACACAGTATAGCTACTCTCTCCATCACTGAGATAAAAGAAAGGGCTCTTAAGAAATTTCCATGTTGCCACACACTAGCAAACCTAACCTGAAATAATCAGCCTTTCTTCCACCTCATTGTCAGCAAGTGCATCAGCTATCTTTAACAGGTAGTATAAGTCACTTAAGTCAACGAAAGGCAGCATTGTGGAGAATCACATGGCTTGCCTTTCCTTTCTTGTCTTGAAAGATGAAAGTGCTAAGAAGCAAAAGCTTATTAAAATTGGTAAAATTATTTCCAGTTCACAATCTTCCAAAAATATAAGGCCAGAAAATATTTTTAAATACAACTTCCTAAGCACTCTAAATGTATTCAGTTGTAATTCTTAAACATCATACTATTCGTCTTTTGTTTTTTAAGCATTTTCCTTTTAACAAGAAATAGGTATTTGCCTTCAGAAAAGGCATCCCTCTGCAATGTACCCTTAGCATTAGCCAAAGACATAGATGACTTCAAATGTATTTTCCTACCCCCTTGTAGAGTAAGGAGACTAATAACTATTTCCAAGGTGCTGAGTGGGCTGGAATCAAAGGCCTCCACCAGTAGAGGACTCATCTCCCATTTTACTACCTGGTGTCAGGGAAGCTAGAGCAAATGACAACATACAAGCAGAGGTTTCGGAGTAAAAGGCTTGTGAGAACTGAACTGTAGGTGTAAGGCCGGTTGCCTCACCAGGGAGCCTGGCACGCCCACCCCTCCCCATCTTGCCCCCAGCACATGTTCCCCTGGAGGAATCCGGCGGATGTGACCTCAGTCTGCACTGAAAAGCCCACCCGACCACCTACCCGCCAATTACAGCCCGCCCCGTCTCCATCCTTTGTCCCTGCAAACCCACTCAACCGCCTGCCCACCGACTATGAACTGCCCTGTCCTCATTCCTTGCTCTCCCAACCTATATTAACCGGCGCGTCAGGAAGTCAGGCGTGACTTCTCTGGCCCCTCTCTCCCCCGGGACCACAGAACCTCGCCCGGGAGCTGAATAAACTGGAATTTAATTTTTCTCCTGCTGGCCTCAGTTTCCTCATTTTAAACTCGGCAATAACCTTACAGTAGGTAATAGGGATTTTTCATTTAAAAGGCTAGCAAGTTGAAGAAAAATCAAATGTAGAAGGCTTGAGCTCAGCAACTCAAAGAACAGTAAGTCATAATTTTTCAGTGGAAAACGCAAATAAGGAGTTCTGCAGGAAGAAGTTATCTTGGAGCCCAGTCCTAAAACAGCATAACTGTATCACAGCCAGCAAAACAGAAAAAATTTAATAATTGGCTTCAAGTGCATGAAGGGCAACTATGAGGACATTTCTGTCTCTTACAGACCCCAAATTCTTGGAATTAAAAGAAAAATTAATATCTCTGTCACTACAGGCTGTGTGACCTTGTAAAAAATCCCTTCTTCTCTTTGGGCTTCAATTTTCTCATTGAAAAATTGAATCTAATATCTACGGTTCACGTAGAGCTCTAGTATCTACGGTTCTGTGGTGAACCTGGAGCGATTCTTCCTGGTGGGGGTGTAAATAAGTACACAGGAATAGTCAGTCCGGGTTTAGCAATCTTTTCAGCCATAACAAATGGGGATCTTGCAGTAGCCCTACATGTAGATACAGTTATGGTATGGGGAGATTGAAGTTGCTCCCTGAAGTTGTACAGTGCAGTGGTACAGTTCCTGTTTCAAATCATATGGAGGAGGGTGCGAAACTGTCTTTATTTCTTTCACCCTTGTTCTAATTACCAAGTTACATGTGTCTCTGATATTTATTCAATTGCTTATAATTTCCTTGGGCTAGGAGATCAGTGCTTTAAATTTTCTCCCAGCCACAGAATCACCACTTAATGGTATTTTTTCAGTCATTCAATTAACTCTGCTATCTCTATCTTAAAATGTAGTAAATGTCTGGCACCTCTTCAAACTCTCTCCACATCTAAACAGCCAGAACATCTGTCCAGACGGAACCTGCACAAGGTTTTCAGTGAGGCTAGGGGAAAGAAAGTCGACTTAGAGACAGCTATATTGGATTTTTTTTTTCTTTTGATTGATCCTAACTCTGTCCTTAACCCTCTTGGGCAAGTAATTTCACCACTCAGGATCTGTTTTCTCATCTCATAACAGTATTTGCTACCTAGAAATGATTGCATGGATTCTTCAGGATGATAGGGCAGGTAAAAACCAATTAATACATCATTGCTACTCAGTGTACGTTAGTCTCTCACCTCATCCCACTAAACCACTACCAGTTGCATTCTATTTCTGGTCCTGTCTTCAAGGACCATGTTGATATCTTCAATAGTTAAAAAAATTTTTAAACCTGATTTATGAGCAAGTTAAATTATTGGGTTTCAGTACTGACCATTATAAACTCAATCTTTTAACCAACATTCTTGGATCATCTTCCACTATTCCAGGTCCTTAAGCTACAAAATGAAATGTATAGTTTCTACTCTCAAAAAAATATATGTAGTATCACAATCTTAGGACCTCTCTGACATACTTTGTACCACCAACAACTTGTCCACTCATTGAAATAATCTCCTCTCTTAGCCTCAGAGACATTATAATTTTTCTTCGGGCTCCTCTTACCTAACTGACCCCAGTAAGAGCTAAAAATATAAGGATAAATCTTTGGGGTTTCCTGTTCCTGGGAAGCACATATTTTTATTGCCTCTTTTCCTTCCTTGTCCTGGATCACTTCCTTCTTTGGCTTTGGACTCTATTTTTGATCAATGTAAGCATCACTTTTAAAGATCACTCTCCACCTAAGGTGCTGTGAAAATCTTTGCTCCAAATCATTATAGTTAGCATTCACAGCATTTTATTTACCTTCCTTTCTTGTAACTTCATACAAAAATAAATTACCCCATGAGTCTGGCTTTATTTGCATGCCTTAGACGTTTCTCTCTCTCTCTCTCTCTCTCTCTCTCTCTCTCTCTATATATATATATATATATATATATATATATATATATATATATATAAGAGACGGGGTTTCACCATGTTGGCCAGGATGGTCTCGATCTCTTGACCTCGTGATCCATCTACCTCAGCCTCCCAAAGTGCTGAGGTTACAGACGTGAGCTACTGCGCCCGGCCTGCCTTAGATGTTTCTGCAGCTTTGAACTTGTGGCTTCATTACCTTTATAGGTAAAGATATTTTTGAGAGAGAGAGAGAGAGAGAACGAGATTGGCTGTGAGCACAGCACCTAATTACTTTTAGAATGGTGACCTGACAAATACTGTCTCAGAAAATACTGCCCAGGTGTGCAACCAGCATTCATAGATTGCTTATGATATGCAGACACAAGGTAACAAGCTAAGGCATTTTTGCAACACCTATGCTATCAAATTTTCATCAATAACTCTATAAATTGTAACTTTTTCTTTAGAAACAAGGTCTTACTCTGTTACATGGATGAAGTGCAGTGTTGTGATCATAGCTCACTGCAGCTTCAAACTGGACTCAAGCCATTCTCCTGCCTCAGCCTCCTGAGTAGTTGGGATCACAGGTATGTGCCATGATACCCAGCTATTTAAGTTTTAATTTTTAGAGATGCGGTCTCACTGTCCTGCTCAGACTGGCCTCAAACTCTTGGCCTCAAGTGATCCTCCTGCCTTGGCTGAAACGGCTGGGATTACAGGTGCAATCCACGGTGCCTGGCTCCTGTGAATTGTAACCTTATTATTTTTGTTTTACAGATGAGAATTCTGAGACTGAGAAAAGAGAAAGGACGTTTGTGAGATTATCCAGTGAGGAAGCATGGAGTCAGGGCTTGTATTAGTCCATCTTCACACTGCTGACAAAGACATTCCAGAGGCTAGGCAATCTACAAAGAAAAGAGGTTTAATTGGACTTACAGTTCCACATGGCTGGGGAAACCTCACAATCATGGTGGAAGGCAAGGAGAAGCCAGTCACATCTTACATGAATGGCAGCAGACAAAGAGAGAGCGGCAGGGAAACTCCACCTTATAAAGCCGTCAGATCTCATGAGAATTATTTCCTATCATGAGAACAGTGCAGGAAAGACCCACCCCTGTAATTTAATTACCTTTCACCAGGTCCCTCCCACAATATGTGGGAATTCAAGGTGAGATGTGGGGGGCGACACAGCTAAACCATATCAGGGCTCAAATTGATGTCTGATTTCAAAATCCATATATTAGATGGGGGTAACTATGTCAGTCCCAGAATTTAAATAGAAATGTTTTATTTAAAAGACAGTCTCCTCCTTTTTTTTTTTTTTTAACCTACTTTGGAGAATAAACTGTAAATAAAGGGAGAAAATACCAATTCATTGCAAGTATGGGCTGCTTGGATTTTTAGAAATCCCCTCAATTGACCCCAGCTTCATCTATTCCTCCACCACCCTTTACCACCCACCTTAAAACCTTAACTCTAGACTCTACTCTTCCTCTCTTTTCCCCCACCTCCTAGTAATAAAAAACAATAACATTGCTTCTGCCTTTGTCCTCCTCCACCACTCTAGCATTTGTCACTAGAGACCAGTCCTTTGTTTTTAAGACTCTCTTCTTTGGCTTCCATTGGAAAATTATCTTCTTATCTCTGAGCCTCAATGTGCCTATCTACACAAAGTTCCCATTTGGGGTATTGGAGTAGATAGGTTTAATGGACAGCTCTGTAATCTAAGTGTTTACAATTATACCCTTCAACTTTTTTAACTTCATCAATCACTCCTTCTCTGTCTTTTGGCTTATTTTCTTCCTCCTGTCCCTTACCTAGGAATCCCTCAAGCTCTATTTTACAGTGTAGGTTGTTCTTTCTCTACACTTGTTCCCTTGGAAAATTTATTCACTTTTTAAATTAAAGTATTTAGAAGCAGCAAAGGCTTTGAAGTCCTACAGACCTGGATTTGAATTATCTTGACTTTCTCTATCAAAATGGGCTAATACTTCTGACTTCCCCTCACAGAAACTCAGCACGTTAATTTGTCTTCTCTCTCTCCTCTAGTAATTAGAAATCTATGATATCAGATCTAACATATCATTCAAGATACAGGCTTATATTTTCAATGACTTGCTAATACCTGAAATTCAGCCCATCCAAACCAGGTGCGTTTTACAGATAAGGAAATGGACACTCAGAAGGGAAATGGTCTAAGATCCTACAGCTCAAATTAAAGCCCACATCTTTCCAAAGTTTAGACTGTAGGACAATGCTGTAATCTAGTACACATGCTGCCTCTTGAGTCCT
The DNA here is from genome assembly GCA_963573385.1 of Cacajao melanocephalus. Taxonomy (NCBI): domain Eukaryota; kingdom Metazoa; phylum Chordata; class Mammalia; order Primates; family Pitheciidae; genus Cacajao; species Cacajao melanocephalus. The sequence continues at coordinate 11,795 of CAUYLG010075931.1, read as the reverse complement.
AACTCTTTCTTGGAGTCTTGTTAAAGGTTATTATCATCCCCTCTTTTGAACTCCAACAACACTTAGCGTCCTTGCCATATAACTTGGCATTTTACTGTGTGCTAGCTTGTACTATTCAGTTGTTTTTCTGTGTATAAATCTTGTATTCACAATTAGATTGGAAGGCAGCAGCATGTCATGCCTTTCTCATCCTTCATGGCTTCTGGCACAGTGGGAGTGAGGCACATAAGTTAATAAATGCTTACAGACTTGACTAGAGAAAACTGAGGGGCAACCACAACCAGCAAGGGGAGAACTGGCATATCATCGAATTTAAGAAGAGCTGGATGTAAGCAGATGGATACTATGCTTGGCTCCAAGAAGCATATGAAGTAAGCCAAAAGAAATACTTGCTTCCCTCACAAGTTGTCTGATAGAGAATTGCAGATTATGTCTTTCCATATGTTGAAGTAATCAGGAAGAGGATCTTCAATAGGGTTTTTGGTAGAATTAAGAGTGCTTCTAGTTAATGTCAGAAGATGGGGAAAATCTATTAAGGCAACATAAACATGAATGGATGTCCTCACACCCAGCAGCAGAGAATTCTTTGCCTAGCACTAAATTTTCAAGATTTTTTCCTTTTTTTCTAAGTGTGTTACAGCTTTATGTTTTATACTTAAGCCAGTGATCTATTTTGAATTAATTTTTATAGATGTGAGGTTTATGTCAATGCTCATTTTTTTCACCTATGTATGTCCAGTTCCTCCAGGATCATTTGTTGCAAAAGCTATCTTTCTTCCAGGGAATTGCTTTTGTAATATTTGTTAGAAATCAATTGAGCATATTTCTGTGTCTATTTCTGGGTTCTTTATTCTGTTCCATTTATCTGTATATCTATCCCTCTGCTATACCACACTATCTTGATTACTGTTGATATATAATAAGTTTTAATATCAGATACAGTGTTCTCTCCCACTTCATTTTTCTATTTCAGTATTGCTTTAACTGTTCTAGAGCCCATGCCTTTCCATGTAAATTTTAAATAAATTTGTCTGTCTAAGAACAATTTGCTCGGCCGGGCACGGTGGCTCATATCTGTAATCCCAGCACTTTGGGAGGCTGAGGTTGGTGGATCATGTGAGGTAAGGAGTTTGAGACCAGCCTGGCCAACATGGTGAAACCACGTCTCTGCTAAAAATACAAACAGCAGGGAGTAGTGGCTCATGCCTGTAGTCCCAGGTAGTCAGAAGCCTGAGGTACAAGAATTGCTGCTTGAACCTGGGAGGCAGAGGTTGCAGTTAGCCAAGATCACACCAATGCACTCCAGCCTGGGCAACAGAGTGAAATTCAGTCTCAAAAAAAAAAGAAGAAGAAGAAGAAAAGAAAAGAAAAACCAAAATAAAATAAAATAAAACAACTTGCTGGAATTTTGATATGCATTGACATAACCCCATAGATCAACTTGGGGAGAATTGGTGTCTTCAGTAAGTCGAGCCTTTCAATTCGTGGATATGATATATATTTCCATTTATTTAAGTCTTTGGTTTCTTTCATCAGCATTTTTAAATTTTCATACAGATCTTTAGGTGATTTGTTAACCTTTTACCATAATGTTTCATTTTATCTGAAGTATTTGTACATGGTACATTTTTATACTCTGGCAAAATACACATACATTTTACTCTTTTAATCATTTTAAGTGCACAATTCAGTGGCATCAGCTATATTCATAATGTTGTACAATTTTTAGAATTTTTTCATAATCTCAAACAGAAACTTTGTAATAAGTAACTCCTTATTACCCTTTCCTACAGCCCCTGACAAACTCCATTCTACTTTCTATCTCTGTGAATTTGCCAATTCTAGGCATCTTGTGTAAGTGGAATTATATAATATTTGTCCTTTTGTGTCTTCCATATTTCATTTAGCATGTTTTTAATGTTTTAATGTTTAATTTATGCTGTAGCATGTATCATAATTACATTCCTTTTTAAAGATAAATAATGTTCCATTGTATGTACATACTACATTTTGTTTAATCTGAAATAAATCAGAAATATACCTGGTACTGTATTAGTTTGTCTTTTGGTATCAGAGTAATATTAGCCTCATGAAATGAGATGGAAAATCTGTCTTCCACTTTTTTATTTCTGGAATTGTGTAAGATTGGTATTCATTCTTCTTTAAATGTTTGGTAGATTTTGCCAGTGAAACCATATGGGCCTAGAGATCTGAAAGGTTTTTATTACAAAATTCATTCACTGGTTTATAGGCCTATTTAAATTATCTATTTTATATTGGGTGAATTGTGGTAATTTGTCTTTTTTTCAGGAAGTTTTTTAATTAAATCTAAGTTGTCAAGTTTATGATTGTAAAGTTATTCATAGTATTTCTTAACACCTTTATTGTGATATAATTAATATATAATGCAATCCAGCAAGTTGAAGTATACAATTCAATGATTCTAGTACAAAGATATGTAACACTACCAGTATGACCCATTTTGGAATACTTTTATCATCTCAAAAACAAACCTGTTAGCCTATAGCTATCACTCCCTATGTCATATCCATCTCAGATCTAAACAACCACCAGTCTACTTTCTGCCTCCATAAACTTGTCTATTCTGGACATCACATGTAAGTGAAATCATATAATATGTGGTCTCTTATGACTAGCTTCTTTTAGCTAGCCTAAGGTTTTCAAGGCCCATTCCCTTGTTTTAGCATGCTAAAGCATTCCCTTGTTTAGCAAGCATTCTCTTATTTTAGTATGTATCAGTGCCTCATACCTTATTGTTGCTGAATGGTGTTCCATTGTATGAATATAGCACTTTCTATTTAGACATTTGTCAGTTGATATACAAGTTGTTTCCACCTTTTGGTTATTATGAATAATGCCTTTATAAGCATTCATGTGCAACGGTCTGTGTGGACATAAACTTCAACTTCTCATACATATAAACCTAGGAGTGGAATTCTGGCAGTATATGGTAGTTTTATAGTTAATCGTTTGAGGAATTGTCAGATTGTTTTCCAGAGTGGCTGCACCATTGTGCATTCCCACAAACAGTATAGGAGAGTCACTGTTTCTCCATATCTTCGCCAATACCTCATACTGCCTAAATTTTTTATTTTCATCATCCTAGGGCATATGAGGGGATATCTTATTACGGTTTGATTTATGTCAAAGTGTCCCTGATGACTAAGTATGTTGATCATCTTTTCATGTGCTCATGGGCCATTTGTATATTTTTGAGAAATGTGTATTCAGACCTTTTGCCCTTTTAAAATTGAGGGGTTTTTGTGTGTGTGTGTGTGTTGTGGTTGACTTGCAAGAGTTAAGATTTCTTTTTAAATTCAAAATACAGGTTCCATATCTGACATGCTATGTGAAAATATTTTTTTCCATTCTATAGTTGGTCTTTTCACTTTTTTTTATAGTGTTCCATGCATCACAAAAGATTTTTTAATGGTACCCAATAAATCTCATTTATCTTCTGTTATTTATGCTTTTAGTATCATATTTAAGAATCCATTGCCAAATCTGAGACCATGAAGACATATGACTATGTTTTGTTTTAATTGTTTTATAGGTTAGCTCTTCCATGTAGGTCTTGATCCATTTTGAGTTATTTTTGTTAATGGCACAAAATTGGGATCATTCTTTTGAGTATAGATACTTAGTTGTCCTGGCACCATTTGTTGAAAAGAGAATTCTTTCCTCATTAAACGCATTTGAACCTCTATTGACAAGAGATTCACCATAAAATAAGGATTTAGTTCTTGAATTTCAATTCAGTTCCTTTGATCTATATATGTGTCCTTTATGCCAGTACCATACTGCCTTGACTATTGTTGCTTAGTAGTAAGTTTTGAAATTGGGAAGTGTGAGCCATCTGCCTTTCTTCTTTCTCAAAAATTCTGTGACTATTCTGGGCCTTTTGCTATTCCATTTAGATTTTAGAATTTGCATGTCATTTTTTACAAAGAAATGAGCTGAGACTGTACCTGGAGTTAACCAAACTCAAGGAAATAGGCACAGTTCCCACAAGTGTGCCCCACTTCAAAGACCATCCACAAGTTTGGAGTTTGCTAAGCGCTCTTATTTTTGAACAGTGGGCTGCAAATTGAGGGTTTGTTACTATTCTCTCAGGTTTGATAATTCAGTTCAGTCACTCAAATAACTCAGGAATGTACTCTACTTATGATTATAGTTTTATTATAGTAAAAGGATACAAATCAGAACCAGTCAAAGGGAGAAGGTCTTGAAGGGTCCTAAATATAAAGCTTCTGTCATCTTCAAGGGCATAATATCCTTCTATCACATTGATGAGTGACAATATGCAGAGTATTGCCAATCAGAAAGCTTGTCTAAGCTCTGATATTTAGGGGTTTTAATTGAGGGTCCATTACATAGGCATAATTGATTGAGTTTTTGGCCATGCTCCCCTCATTAGCATAAATCATCAAATGTGGTTTGAGGGACCTAGCATGAATAAGAGAGACATTCCAAACAGTTGGGAAATTCCAAGGGTTTGGAGATTACCTCAAAGAAACTAGGACAAAAGCCATTCAGGTTTTTTATTGCACATATTCTGATAGGGATAGTATCAAATTTGTAGATCAATGTAAGAAGTATTGTCATCTTATAAATATTAAGCCCTCTAGTCCATAAACATGGAAAATATTTCCATTTCTTTGGATCTTCTTTATTTCAAAAATGTTTTGAAATAAAGTGTTCAAATTCCTTTGGGTATGTACTCAGTAATGGGATAGCTAGGTCAAATGGTTTTTCTGCCTCTAGGTCTTTGAGGAATCACCACAATGTCTTCCACAACGGCTGAACTAATTTACACACCCATTAAGATTGTTAAAGTGTTCCTTTTTCTTTGCAACCTTACCAGCATCTGTTGTTTTTTGACTTTTTAGAAACATGTAGGGGTTACAATATATATTGGGGCCTGTAAAAGGGGGAGTAGAATCGGGGAGAGCATCAGGAAAAATAGCTAATGGATGCCAGGTTTAATACCTAGGTGATGGGATGATCTGTACAGCAAACTACCACAGCACACATTTACCTATTTAACAAACCTACACTTCCTTCACATGTACTCCTGAACTTAAATTAAGTTGAAGGGGAAAAAAACAGTGTTAAGAGTATAGGTTTTGCATCTAAAATTTACTCCTACCTGTTTCATTCTTTTTGATGCTAAGAAACACAACTGAGTTTTTACATTAATATTCTATTTTGAAAACTTGATGATCTCATTTATTAGTTAAATAGTCTTTTAGTGGATTCCTTATTACTTTGTATATACAAATTCATGTCATCTACAAACGGACAAAATTTAACTTACTATTTCCAATCTGGATGCCTTTTATTTATTTTCCTTGCCTCATTACCCTGGCTAGAACTGCTAGTACAAAGTTGAAAGAAGGAGTGAGAGTGAACATCTTTTTTCTGTTCTGATCTTAGGGGGTAAACATATAATCTTTCACTACTAAATGTGATGTTTACTGTGGGTATTTGTTAGATGCGCTTTATCACATTAGAAAGCTTCCTTCCATTCTTAGCTTGTTGAGAATCTTGTCATAAAAGGTTGTTAGATTTTGTCAAATGCTTTTTATGTATTAATTTGATTATGTGTGTGATTTTAATTTGATTGATATGGTATTTCAATGGATTTTTAGGTGTAAGCAACCTTGCATTCCTGGGATAAATTCCAATTGATCATGGCATGTAAGGGGCATAATTTATTTTATATGATGATGGATTCAGCTTCCCAGTATTTTGTTAAAAGCTTTTGTGTCCATAATAAGAGATACTGACAGGAGTTTTCTTGTAATGTCTTCATCTGGATTTTTACTAGTAGACGTAAGAAATGAGATAGATGACAACATAATAGTAGTGGGGAATTTCAGTACTACACTGACAGCACTAAATTGGTCATCAACACAGAAAGTCAACAAAGAAACAACAGACTTAAACGATACCTGAGAACAAATGGACTTAACAGTTATTTATAGAGCATTCTACCCCCAAATTGCAGAATATATATTCTCTTCATTAACCTATGGAACATTTTCCAAAAGAGATCATATAATAGACCACAAAACAAGTCTTAATAAATTTAAGAAAATCAAAATCATATCAAGTACCTTCTCAGACCAAGTGGAATAAAACTGGAAATTAACTCCAAAAGGAACCCTCAAAACTATACAAATACATGAAAACTAAATAATTTGCTCTTGAATGATCTCTGCTTTGACAATTAAATGAAAATGGAAATTTAAAAATTATTTGAGTTGAATTATAACAGTGACACAAGTTATCAAAACCTCTTTGATACAGCAAAAATGGGGCTGAGAGGAAAATGCATAGCATTAAATGCCTATATCAAAAAATCTGAAAGACCATAAGTAGACAATCTAAGGTCACACCTCAAAGAACTAGAGAAAGAAAAGAAAACAAAACAAACAAACAAAGAAAAAACCAAAAGCAGAAAAAGAAAAAAATAACAAAATCAGAGCAGAAATAAATGTGAAAAAAAATACAAAAGAAACCAAAAGGTAGTTCTTTGAAAAGGTAAATAAAATTGACAGACCATTAGTGAGGTTAACCAAGAAAAGAAGAGAGAAGGTCCAAATAAACTCAATTAGAAACGAAACAGGAGATATCACAACAAATACCACAGAAATACAAAAGATTATTCAAGGCTACTATGGACACCTTTATGCACACAAACTAGAAAATCTAGAGGAGATGGATAAATTCCTGGAAATACTCAACCCTGCACCATTAAATCAGGAAGAAATAGAAACTCTGTACAGAGCAATAACAAATAGTGACAGCAAAACAAGTCCAGGACCAGCAGGATTCAAAGCTGAATTTTAACAGACATTTAAAGAATAATTGGAACCAATACTACTAAACTTTCCAAAAGATAGGAGAAGAGGGGATCCTCTCTAAATCATTCTATGAAGCCAGTATCACCCTGATAGCAAAACCAGGAAAGGGCATAACAACACTGAAAAAGAAAACTACAGACCAATATCCCTGTTGAAGAAAAATGAAAAAATCCTCAACAGTTACTAGTTAACTGAATCTAACAGCATGTGCAAAAGATAATATATCATGATGTAAGTGAGTTTCAGATCAGAGATGGTTTAACATACACAAGTCAGTAAGTGTGACATATCACTTAAACAGAATTAAAAACAAAAATCATATGATCATTTAAATAGATGCAGAAAAAGCATTTAACAAAAATCTAGCATCCCTTTGTGGTTAAAACCCTCAGCAAAATTGACATAGATGGCCTCAAATAAATAAAAGCCATCTATGGCAAATCCACAGCCAACATTATAATGAATGGGGAAACGTTGAAAGTGTTTCCCTTGAGAACTGGAACAAGACAAGCACTTTTACCACTTCTTTTTTTTTTTTTTTTTACAATTTTTTTTAAAAGATGGGGTTTCACCATGTTGGTTAGGCTGGTCTTGAACTCCCGACCTCAAGTGATCTGTCTGCCTTGGCCTCCAAAGTGCTTGGATTACAGGCGTGAGCCACTGCGCCCGGCCCACATTTACCAATTCTATTCAACATAGTACTGGAAGTCCTAGCCGGAGTGTTGTACTGAACCGAGCATGGAAAGTCAACAGCAAGACAAAAGTAGGCCAAATTGCAGGGTCTTTATTGCCGGCGACCACGGAGGACTCACGTCTCTCCAACCCGTGGCCCCAAAAAGGAGGATGTCAAGACCTTTTATACCCCAAAAACCACCTCGGGGTGAGCATGATGGGCTGGGGTGGGGGTGAGGAGCCTCAGACATTCCGAAGGCTAGTGAATTCTGTCCGAGAGGAGGGTGAGGGGCGAGGGTGGGGGTGAGGAGCTTCAGACATTCGGAGGTCCAGGGGACTTTTGACATTCTGATTGTTACTTAAACGGTTAACAAAAGTCAAAATAAGCATTTGTTTACACATTGTCTGGGTAGGGTGGAAATTACAAGTCGCAGGGGCCAAGATGGCCTGGGTTTGGACTGCTTCCTTGTCACATTACAGGTTACAGAGCAGTTTAAACAGAAAGCCAAGGTATGGTTGAGGTATGCAGTTTTATGGGGCTTTTTACCATGTCACACATTTAGTACATTCAAAGTGTAGTGCAAACACATTTCTATTTAGTTCCAAAACATTTTCATCACCCCAAAATGAAGCTCTGTACCCATTAAGCAGTAACTCCTTGTTCTCTCTACTCTTCAGTACCTGGAAACCAGAAATGTGCTTTCTGATTTCTTGTATTTACTTAGTTATTTCACATAAATGGAGTAATATACTATATAACCTTTTGTGTTTGCCTTCTTTCACTTAGGGTAATGTTTTCAAGGTTTATCTACATTATAGCATTCATAGATACATTCCTTTTTATGGCTAATAATATTCCTATACATATCTCATAACTTGTTCATTCATCTATTGATTGGCATTAAGTTGTTTGCACACTTTGACGCTTTGATTATTGTGAACAGTGCTGCTATGGATATGTGGGCACGTGTATTTGAGTATCTGTCTTCAATTATTTTGGGTGTATAAATAGAAGAATTTCTGGGTCACATGATAACTTTCTACGGAACTGCCAAACTCTTTTCCATGGTTTCCGAACCATTTTTGCATTTCCAGAAAGAATGTACATATACTCCAGTTTTCTCCACATCCTCACCGATATGTGTTAATTTCCATTTTTTAGGTTGGAGCCATCCTAGTAGGTGTGAAGTGGTAACTCATCGTCGTTGTGATTTGCATTTCCCTAATTACTCATGATGTGGAAGATCCTTTTTGTGTGTCTGTGGTCTTCTGTAAATCTTCTTTGGGGAAATGTCTAAGTCCTTTGTTCATTCATTTTTTGGATTTTCATCTTTGTGTTGTTGAATTGCAGGAGTTCTTTATATATTCTGGATACAAGATCTTTATCAGGTACATAATTTCCAAATATTTTCTCTCATTCTGTAGGTTGTATTTTTACTTCACTTTCTTGATTATGTCCATTGCTTTTTAGAGACAAGGTCTTGCTCTGTTGCCCAGGCTGCAATGCATGGGACAATCATAGCTCACTGCACCCAAGAACTCCTGGACTCAAGCAGTCTTCCCACCTCAGCCTCCCAAATAGCTAGGACTATGGGCATATACCACCACATCCAACTAACTTTTAAATTTTTTGTAGAGACAGGATGTGCTATGATTGCCCAGTCTGGTCTCAAACTCCTGGCCTTAAACAGTGCTTCTGCCTCAGCTTCCCAAAGCACAAAGATTACAGGTGTAAACCACCATGCCTGACCTTGATTATGTCCTTTGTTGCACAGAGATTTTCTTGACTGCTAGGAGCCAAGAGAGAAAGAATGAGAAAGAGAGAGAGAGAAAGAAGAAGAAGAAGAGAAGGAGAAGGAGGATGAGGAACAAGAGGAGGATAAGGAGGAAGAGAAGGAGGAAAGAAAAAAGTAACAAAACCTCTACAGGTCTTTGCAGATTAGGTTTGTGTTGGCCACTCTGTTAACACTTAACCAGGCTGTTTACAACTCTAACTTACTTTCACTTCTTTGCATTAAGCCTAGAAATCACCTAGAGTTGAAAGCTTAAGGTGTTCTCAGGTCTTCCCTGAGTATCTGAGCATGCACTGTGCCCTAGGCATGCTTGTGGCTTTCTAAATTCCCAAGGACTATCACTGGGACTTTTAAATACCCTAATTTCCTCCCAAAAACCTCTCTCCCCAGGTATTCCTCCCAGGCTTCTTGTGGCTTATTGTTTGCCTTTATCATAATCCTTTGCCTTAGGCAGCTGTGGTTTATTCATTTGTCTTACAATGTTTTCCAGCAATGCCAACTGTTTTTAGCCCTGAATGAGTTCCATGTTAGGTGAAGCAAAGACAAGCACTCTGCATCAGTAATTCAAGGAACTCCCAGATGTGTTAGAATAGATAAATGCAGTTATTCGAGAACAAGCTCTGCTTTGCTTTTCCTGTATCCGGGCCCCAGGGTCCCACAATGGGAAAATGAGCTGCTGTCTTCAAAACTGCCGTCAATCTAAGGAGGGGTATAGAGCAAGGATAAAGCAAAAATGCCACAAAACTTTTCTACTTTTCTAAAGTTGCCACTTTTCTTGATTCAGCATTTGCTTGGTTGCTGTGCCTTTGACTATTCTGCAGAGTTTCTCCGAAGTTGATTATGACAGTTTTTGCTTGATTTTTCAGTTTCTCTATAGGAAGGAGCTTTGGAACTACCTACTCTGTTATTTTCCCTGATGCCATTCAGATCTATGCTTTGTATCTCTTAATTCTTAAGGTTAAAAAGATACCAAAGAAATTATGAGCGGGCAGGTGACTTCAGTCTAATGAAATTTGAAGCCTTTTTGGTAAAGGCTCACCTGTTAGAGAATATGAAGAAGAAACTCACCCAAGTCTTTTGTACAGTCTTATTTTCCCGTATCATTGTTGTGATCTGTAAGGAAGGCATTATTGCACGATGGTTAAGAGCATGGTCTTGAATTAGAAGATATGGGATTGAATATTTACTGTTACTTAACAACCATGTGACTTTGGGCAAGTTACTTAATTCTTAATCTCTCTGACCCTCAGTTTCCTTATCTGTAAAATGTGAAAACTAAATTCTAACCTCATTAGGTTGTAGTAGACATTGATTTAATGCATGTGACAGTTGATAGCACATACCAAAGTGTGCCTAACATTCCTCATTTTTCCTCTAGATCTACTCTACATCATTCTCTGACCTTCTTTGTGTCCTGGAAGGCATCCACATGGACTATATCAATTGGCTCCATTGCCCTCTGGCTTCTAATTGGGTTTGGCCAATGTGAGTACCATCAGGAAATCAGAGGGGGAGATGACAGAGTGTTTGGGATATTTATTTTTCTGTTTTCCTCCCTACTGGGGTGCAATTTTTCAGTGACTCTGTTCCTCTACCTTAGTCCACAATTGCTGTCAGGTAGTCCTTTTTCCAATGGTCTAACTTTCTCGTTTACTGAGTGCTTTACTGGTTGATATCACTACAGCCCATAGAAATCCTTGGATTAAACTCTCTTCAATTACTCCTTTTGAGTGTACCGTCTGTTTTCCTGCTGGATCCCTGCCTGTTCATATGGGTGCTCATGAGTTATTCTTTTGGTGTACCTTTTAAAGCAAAAACAGTTAACGTGGCCATTATCTGGCATTTTCAAGGTGAAATGGATGTAGGCTGATATCATCATGGTAGGAGTAAGAGTTAAGGTCTCACATGAGTCAGGGAATGAGTTGGAACAGTTGGTAGTTACCATAAGCATCATGTGCTGAGTAAGTACCAAGAAACACGTAAGTATAAGAGAGATAAGTTGCAGTTTAAAGTCATGATTAGTTTTTATTTCAAAGTCAGTTGGAATAAAAATGGATGTAAAGAAGCATTGACCAAAAGCATTAACTTGAAACGACATGATTTAGGTTGGAATCTTGGCTGTACTCCTAAAATCTGTGTGATCTTGGAAAAATCGCATAACCTTGCTGTGCATGGGTTTCCTCATCTATAAAATGGGGAAAAATATTAGTAACTACATCATAGGGTCAAAGTGAGAATTCAATGAATGTAAAGGACCTAGAAGAGTTCTTAATATATATAATAGTCATACAATATATATAGAATATATATTTTATATATTAATATATATAAGATATATATAACATATAGTACTTGATAAGTACTATATATTATATATAATATATAATAATATATAATGTATAATAAAAATATATGACATATAATATATAATAATATATAA
>CAUYLG010075929.1:0-15691 GCA_963573385.1 Cacajao melanocephalus | reverse complement strand
AGAAATATAGTTTATATTTTTATCTTTTAATTCCATTTTCCAGAAACTCTTTTGAAGTCTCCTTGAATATACACCCTTTGTAGAGGGGAAAAATTCTTGTGACTGTTCATACTGACTTAATGCTGACTTAATTTTCTATTTGGTAAATATGTAAACACGTAAAAGTTGATACAAATTTGGTTTATAGCCCTTAAATTTGTGAAATAAATGCATTCAGAAACAAAAAAAAAAAAAGAAAGAAAAAAAGCTCTGATTCATAGCATTTGCCTATTTCTGTGGTGTAAATATTCCCATACTGACTGATTTCATGCCACAAAAGTGAAGTCGCTGAAGGAAGGCAGAAGGCAGAATAGAGAAGAGATGTGCACAGTCAGCTCTCAGGGGCCTTTCCCAGCCAGCTCCAGCTCACTGCTGTGAACCTCAGAGTGCCTGAGAAAATCTGAATTCATTGTCAACTTTTTTTTTTTTTTTTTTGAGAAAGAGTTTCGCTCTGTCTCCAGGCTGGAGTGCAGTGGCGCGATCTTGGCTCACTACAACCTCCACCTCCAGGGCTCAAGGGATTCTCCTGCCTCAGCCTCCCAAGTAGCTGGGACTAGAGGCATGTGCCACCATGCCCAGCCGATTTTTGTATTTTTAGTTTCACCAGGTTGGCCAGGATGTTGTCGATCTCTTGACCTCGTGATCCGCCTGCCTTGGCACCTCCCAAAGTGCTGGGATTACAGCCATGAGCCACCATGCCGAGCCCCATTGTAAACTTTTAAATGTCAGATTTCCCAGTCAAAATCTAGATTGCTGATTTCTCTTGGGAAAATGGAAAATCTGGCAATGTCAAGCCCACATTCCTCCATGCCAGCCATTCACTGAAGAGGAGCTATGATGATCCCTCTGAGGAGTGATATGGTTTGGTTGTGTCCCTGCCCAAATCTTATCTTTAATTGTAACTCCCAAAATTCTCAAGTGTCATGGGAGGAACCTGGTGGGAGGTGATTTAATTATGGGGTTGAGTCTTTCCTGTGCTGTTCTCGTGATAGAGAATGAGTCTCATGAGATCTGATGGTTTTAAAAACAGGAGTTTCCCTGCACACACTCTCTTTGCCTGCCTCCATCCATGTAAGATGTGACTTGCTCCTCCTTGCCTTCTGCCATGATTGTAAGACCTCTTTAGCTATGTGGAACTGTAAGTCCATTAAACCTCTTTTTATTCCCAGTCTTGGATATGTCTTTATCAGCAGTGTGAAAACAGATTAATAGAGTAAATTGGTACCAGTAGAGTGGGGCATTGCTGAAAAGATATTTGAAAATGTGGAAACGCCCTTGAAACTGGGTAACAGGCAAAGATTGGAACAGTTTGGGGGGCTCAGAAAAAGACAGGAAAATGTGGGAAAGTTTGGAACTTCTTAGAGACTTGTTGAATGGCTTGGCAAAGATGCTGATAGTGATACGAACAATAAGGTCCAGGCTGAGGTGGTCTCAGACAGAGATGAGGGACTTTTTGGGAACTGGAGCAAAGGTGACTCTTGTTATGTTTTGGCAAAGAGACTCGAGGCACTTTGCCCCTGCCCTAGAGATTTGTGGAACTTTGAACTTGAGAGAGATTATTTAGGGTATTTGGCCAAAGAAATCTCTAAGCAGCAAGGCATTCAGGGGGTGACTTAGGTGCTGTTAAAGGCATTCAGTTTTATAAGGGAAACAGAGCATAAAAGTTTGGAAAATTTGCAGCCTGACAATTTGATATAAAAGAAAATCCCATCTTCTGAGGAGAAATTCAAGCTGACTGCAGAAATTTGCATAAGTCTTGAGGAGCTGAATGTTAATCCCCAAGACAATGGGGTAAATGTCTCCAAGGCATGTCAGAGGTCTTCACAGCAGGCCCTCCCATCACTGGCCCTGAGGCCTAGAAAAATAATGGTTTTCTGGGCCAGGCCCAAGGTCCCTGTGCTGTGTGCAGTCTAGAGATTTGTTGCCCTGCGTCCCAGCCAATCCAGCCGTGACTAAAAGGGGCCAAGGTACAGCTCAGGCCGTGGCTTCAGAGGGTACAAGCCACAAGCCTTGGCAGTTTCCATGTGGTGTTGAGACTTCAGGTGCACAGAGGTCAAGAATTGAAGTTTGGGGACCTCTGCCTAGATTTCAGAGGATGTATGGAAATGCCTGGATGTCGAGGCAGAAGTTTGCTGTAAGGGAAGGGCTCTCACGGAGAACCTCTGCTAGGGCAATACGGAAGGGAAATGTGGGGTTGGAGCTCCCACACAGAGTCCCTATTTGGGCACCACCTAATGGAGCTGTGAGAAGAGAACCACTGTCCTCCAGACCCCAGAATGGTCAATCCACTGACAGCTTGCACCATCTGCCTGGAAAAGTCACAGACACTCAATACCATCCATGAAAGTAGCCAGGAAGGAGGTTGTGTCCTGCAAAGCCACAGGGGCGGAGCTTCCCAAGACCGTGGGAACCCACCTCTTGCATCAGCATGACCTGGATGCAAGACATGGAGTCACAAGAGATCATTTTGGAGCTCTATCTAAGATTTGATTGCCCTGAAGGATGTCAGACTTGCATGGGGCCTGTAGCCCCTTTGTTTTGACCAATTTCTCCCATTTGGAGTGGGTATACGCATGCCTGAACCCACACTGTATTTAGGAAGAACTAGCTTGCTTTTGATTTTACAGGCTTATAGACAGAATGGACTTGCCTTGTCTCAGATGAGACCTTGGACTGTGGACTTTTGAGTTAATGCTGAAATGAGTTAAAATCTGGGGGCACTGTTGGGAAGGCATGATTGGTTTTGAAATGTGAGGACATGACATTTGGGAGGGGCCAGGGCAGAATGGTATGGTTTGAGTCTGTGTCCTCACTCAAATCTCGTCTTGAATTGTAACTCCCACAATTCCCATGTGTCATGGGAGGAACCCAGTGGGAGGTAATTGAATCATGGGGGTGGGTTTTTCCATGCTGTTTTTCTGATAGTGAATGAGTCTCATGAGACCTGATCATTTTAAAAACAGGAGTTTCCCTGCACAAGCTCTCTTTGCCTGCCGCTATCCATGTAAGGCGTGATTTGCTCCTCCTTGCCTTCTTCCATGATTGTGAAGCCTCCCCAGCCATGTGGAACTGTGAGTCTATTAAACCTCTTTTTTTCACCAGTCTCAAGTATGTCTTTATCAGCACCATGAAAATGGACTAATATGGGGAGTTCTGTGCTTTCTTTGGTCCCACCCACCTAAGCTGAGTGTCATCTGCCATTCATCTCTGTGTTTGATCTCTTCCTGTCCCTTGGCTTAAGTGCTGAGATTCCCCTTGTCTCTGAGATATAAGAACCAAGTGATCCTGGCCAATGAAAGGAGTTCCTTTAAACTTCTGCTGGAGTGAAAAAAAAAAAAAAAAGAACCAAGTGATCTTATCACCTAGATTTTTAATCAGAAACTCAAGAAAGAGTTAGATGGCCCCACATGATATGTATTTTTTAATTGCTTCCAGTTTGATCGTGGGGCAGTCATGGTTTTCCTGATGGGGTGCATGGAGATTTTATTCCATTCTTGTTGATTTCCCTCTGGGTGTCCCAAATCAGTAGGTGCAAGAGCTTTTCCACTTAGGATATTTAATTAATGAGGATGGAACTGGTAAAGAATGAACTCTGTGGCTAGCTAAAGGTTTTCCTATGGGAAATTAAGACCCACTAACTGGAAATGGTGAAAAGTGACAAGTTCAAAGGAAACTCAGTACAGTCATTAAAAATGTATCAAGTCCTATACAGTAAGCAGTTGACGCAGCACAAAGAAAAATAGCATCTCTAAGGTCTTGTTGGATACCATCCATGTTGATTTTGGATAACACCCAAATGTCTGTTTCTGGGAGAAAGACTGCTCTTAAACCTGGAATGCAGAACACTGGACATGCCAGATGCCTCATTATTTATGAGTTCCATGCAGACAGTGATGCATGGATGGTATAAGACATTCCAGTACCCTCTTTTTGGTGGGTTAGAGTGCTCCTGCAGATGAATTAGGAATGTGAGGTTTGAAACAGAGTCTATGGGGAGAGTCCTGGAGTTATCAGGGCTGCCAGGGGAGAAGGAGAAGACCATCAGGAAAGCAGTGGTCGGTATGTTAAGAATTGCATCATTATGTATTTGTCTAAACATTGGCAAGAATGCTGTTGTTTATGAATTATCAATTTCATTTTGGGAAAGGGGGCTCTATTTTTAAAAACACTCTTTGCAAACATTAACCTGGCAAGACATTTTTAGTGACTTTTCTGTGAACAATTCCATGTTGTTTAGGAGGGAGAGAGAAACCCACTGCTAAACCACATTCTTCCATGCAGGTTTTTCTTTCTAATAATTGATACTAATGAAAGGAGAAGAGGGTTTGTCATGGGGTAAATATAGTTTATTAAACACAGGTGCAGTAAGGACACAGTTAAAAAGAAGGAACAATGCTGAGGTTTGCAGGCAAGAGATAAGGGAACAGGGAGAACAGAGGTCAAAGGGAGCATGTTAGAGGAGCAGGAAAACCCTCTAGTGATTAAGAGGATGGGTGGGATCAAAAGATACAAAAGACCAGCTTTTCAGAATTGAGTGTTTTCATTTCTCTGCTTTTAAAGAAGCATCACAAGGCCAGGGTTGGTGGCTCATGCCTGTAATCCCAACACTTTGGGAGGCCGAGGCAGGAGGAGTTTGAGACCAGCCTGGACAACATAGCGAGACCCCTATCTCTGCAAAAAATAAAAAATTAGCTGGGTATGATAGTGCATGCCTGTAGTCCCAGCTATTCAGGAGGCTGAAGTGCGAGGTTTGCCTGAGCCCAGGAGGTGGAGGCTGCAGTGAGCCATGATTGTGCTACTGCAGTCCAGCCTGGGTGACAGAGTGAGACCCTGTCTCAAAAAAAAAAAAAAAAAAAAAAAAAAAAAAGCGCATCATGATACTCAGAAACAGGCAAGGGAGACTAAACACCCACCATTTATTAGACCCCTAATTTGTGCTGGATGCTAAGCTTCCTCTGGTATGGGGCAGACACTCCAATTAGAGGCCCCAATTCCAGTAATTAAATGTGTTGAGCCAGGCACTACACTAAGTGTTAATGTATCTGCATCATCTCGTTGGATCCTCACAACGACACTCCAGGCAAGATGAGGAAACTGAGTCAGGAAATGTGCTCCTTACTGCACAGCCAGCAGAAAGAGAGGCAGGTCCACCTGGCTCCAGGGCCCCCGCTTCTTCTAGCTATCTGTATCACCCTCAAAGCCTCAGATTGTATTGTGAACTAATTAACTAGTTGAGCAGAACATTCCCCGAACACATGGTGTGGAATTGCTATTGTCCTCCCAGCACTGATGAAGAAAATTAACTCGCAATAATATCAGTTGGAGATGGAGTCAGTTCCATTTCCACTTGATTTTATTCTTCCTTGATAGTTTTCTGAATAAAAGCCTGTTACTATTGCCCTGATTTCTCTTTGCCAACTCTACATTTTAAACAAATCTAGGGCAAGTCAGGAAGCAAGATGGATGCTTTTGATGCTATATTCCGAGGCACCCCTGGTCCTCCCCGGTGTGCCCAGCCTAAATTAGATGAAGTGGAATTGTTGCAAAAGGGCTGAAGGGGTCCCCATGGAGAGCAGATGGTGGTTGGGGTTATTTGAGGTTTCCTGTGGATATTCTCTGTCTCCCATTCACTTGCAGAGAACATGATGGGCTGTCTCAGTTCTATCGGGCAGGATCCCTCCCAGCCCTCCTCTCACAGCATTCTAAAGTTTCCTTGTTCCTGGGTGGAGATTTACATCAAATCCTCATTCCTGGAACTCTGGAATACAGTCCTAAGTCTTTCTTGATACTTGGATTGCCTTGAATATACTTATTCTGTAACTGAATAAGTGCTTGGTATTTGGTAATACTGATTTATTATATAATTGACTTGCTATATTGGGATTTGTTTTAATGGGATTTGGAGGGTGCCATTTTCCACCTCTGGCCTCTTTCTCTCATGACATCAGATCTCTTAAATTCTGCTTGAGCTTTCACTCCATGGAGAAGGGTGAGGAGTCTCCCAGACATCTCTGAGGTCGTGCTGTCTGCATGGAACCAGGAGCTCCTTGTCTGTCTCTATCTCATTCACCTGTGTATGTTTGCACCTTGCACAGAGCTGGCATGCTACAGGCCTCCAGTAAATATTTCCTGAGTAGATGAGTCAATGGAAACTACATCCCATATGCTTTGACTATAATGTCCCTAGTCCCTTTCTTTGTCTCCGCTGAATGAGAACCAGGTATTCACATGACCTCCCAAAACAATTGTTTCTTCCGACAGCCAGAGAGTACTATGAGCTAGTCATAACACTTGTCTAGTTGTTGTGCAATTGATTTTTCACCAGTAAGGCAAGTACAAAGGGCTTGAATTTCATAACAAAACTAATTTTATTTCTTATAAGCTATGAGTCAACATCAGAGAGTATGGAGTGCTTGCTGAACTTGCTTCCTCTTCTTGCATCTAAGCCAGACCAAGTCCTAGCTCAAGTCAACTCAAAGGAGGCAAGACACCGTTCACACTTCAGGGGCAGCACAGCACCACTGGGTTTATTTGGCTGCTGAGGGATGATGGGCTTCATTATCAGGGACTTTTCTAAGAATTAAAGTTTTGTCTAGAATTGTGTTTGTCCCAAATTGTTTTTAACTTAACCATTTTGGTGGAAGCATTTAAAATAAATGGATGACGTGTTATCACACCTCTTCAAAAAAAATGTGTGCCAAATATAATTTAAGCCCTTTTGGATGTTTGAGGTTCATCTTTATGGGCAGAGAATCACAGTGTTTCTATCAAAAAGGCAACAGCATCAAGGAACCACTGTGGCTAGCTTTATTTGTCCCTATATTAATCTGTGATATCCAGAGTCCTTTCTTTTCTCAGATGTCCCTTTGTGCTGAGATCAAGGGGCTCTTTCTAACAGGGGTGCACAGCAAGATCTCCTAGGAAACTAAAAAATTGTATAACTGCCTCAACTACTTGTCTGAGCTTTTGATTCAGTAGATCTGAGGTAGAACCTTGGTAGCGCCATTTGAAATGAACACCAACATTTCCTGATGTGATCCTGATTTTTGCTCTTCCTTGAGAGTCAGTGTTATAGTCAACATTATCTTCTGCTTCTTCTAATCAGCTGTCTTATTTTATTTTATTTTTCTTTAAGATGTATTTGGGTGAAGACCCAAGAAGGGCCTCTTTTTTTCCCGGTAAGTTAGAGCAGTTATTCTCAAACTTGTTCAGATGGTCTAAAAGTGGAAAAACTAAAGCTGTTTTTTTTCTATTCTCTCACTCAACAACAATCAACACAAAAGGTTTCCGCGACCAGATGTGTGAGGGTGTTATCCCACATATCAAGTGAGCTGGTGTCCTCTGCAGTAGACACCAGCTGGATGTCTTCCAGTTCAGTTCAGTTCTGACACTATCCATCTGGAGATAGCGTCAGATCTCACAGGTCAAGGGCTCAGTCCCTAACCTGCTTCTCCACCTTCAAGTGCTAATTGCAAGCTCCATGTTTGACCTGTGCTTCTGACTGACTAGCTATAAATTGGATCCCGCAGCTCCCTCCTTGGGTTTGATTACTTTGCTAGAGTGCCTCACAGAACTCAGGGAAACACTTAGGTTTACTGGTTTACTGTAAAGGATATTACAAAGGATACAGATGAAGAGATGCATAGGATAACACCTCGGAAGAGGTGTGGAGCTTCCAAACCATCTCGGGGTGAGCCACCCTCCAGGAACATTTATGCGTTCAGCTATCTGGAAGCTCTCCAAACTGTGTCCTTTTGGATTTTTATGGAGACTTTATTATACAGACATGACTGATTAAACGATTGGCCATTGGTAAGCAACTCAGCCTTTAGCCCGTTGCCCCTCCCTGGAGGTTGCGGTGTGGGACTATAAGTCCCAACTCTGTAATCCTGCCTTGGTCTTTCTACTGACCAGCCCCATTCTGAAACTACCTAGGGGCTTCCAGTCAACAGTCAGCTTTAACATAAAAAAGACATCACATTAGAGATTCTACAGATTTTAGGAGTTATACATCAGGAACCAAAGGCCAAATATGTATTTTATAATACATATGGTGAGGTGCCTGAATTCTTAGTCCTCCTTGCAAAATACAATGAAACATAATAAATTATTCTCTTGTAAAAACTAGGAACAATTTTATTAGCAGTATGTATGACCATGTTTTCTGTATTATCTTAGTCATAGCCCTTTGCTTGCAGATTTTAGGAACCCACTTGAATTAGGTCAAGACAAATTGTAGATTGTATTACCAGGGTACATACAGGGGTAGTTCATGGAACTGCAGGGCAGGAAGCAAATTTGAATTCACAAGAGTTCTAAGCCAGAAAGTGGAAAATCAGCAAGAATTGGCAGCCATTTTTTCGGGCTCTTGCCTTAGCTTCTTTCTTTAGCTTTTGACTTACGCTTTCCGCTTCTCCCCTCTCTTGGCTGCTGATGGCCACCCCTCAGCCCCTGAGTTTTTGCTCCATCAGTTGAAACAACTAACAATGACTGCCTGCTGTTTTTTAATCCCAAGTTGCATTCCCGAGAGAATCTGATTGGCCAAATATGGGGGTCAAATGTCTATCCCTTGTCCAGTCAGGTGAATCTTGGGGGCTTGGATCCAGTGGCACAAACATGGCTGCCCCACGAAGTACACAGGGAAGGGGAGTGGGGGTATTTTATTCTACCTCCTAGCATTAACCCTCCTTCCCATACACCCGGAGATGCCTCTGCCCAATAGAACCAGCTGTCTTAGTTCATCTTGTGTTGCTATAACAGAATACCTGAGACTGGGTAATTGATAAAGAAAAGAGGTTTCTTTAGTTCATAGATCTGCAGGCTGGAAGTTCAAGGGCATGACCCTGGCTTCTGGCAAGGGCTTCTGTGCTGCATCTTAACATGATGGAGAAGGTCAAAGGGGAAGCAGACAGGCATGAACCCCAGGAGCATTCTGGCTTTATAACAGCCCACTGTCAAGGGAACTGATCCTTTCCCATGGAAACTCGTCCAGTCTCACCAAAGCGAGAACTCACTCAATGCCGCAGGAATGGCACCAGGCCATTCACGAGGGATCTGCCCCCATGACCCAGACACCTCCCTCTAGGCCCTGCCTTCCACCACCACCACATTGGGGATCAGATTTCAGCATGGATTTTGGTGGGAACATACTCAAACGATAGCCAAACAATAGCAGCGGCCATGTCATTGACTGCCACAAACCATATTCCCCATCCCTGATGGGAGAACAGTCAAAGCCCTGTTGAGCTGCAGCACGCAGAGGCTCACATTCTCCAGATATGAAAGCCCACCAGCTGCCATTTGTGGACTAAACAATCAGATTGGACCATGCACAACACGCCCTGTATACGATACTGGAAAAAAAGATAATCGCACAAAACCATTCTTCTTTAGAAAAAGGAATAGGGTAGAGGAACCCCCATGTATCTCTCATCCAGTTATTAGCTATTAGTAATGAGCATATAATGAGGGGCAGAGGAAGAGGAAATGGGACTCTTTAAATCCAGAGCTACTCAAACTAACATAAGCAAACAAGAATTCATCACAAGGGTCCAACTCTCTCTCTGTCTCTCAGTGTTCCAGGGCAGAAACTTCCCTTCTGGAGAGGGAATGACTCTGTGCCTCTCTCTGGGTCTGCATCTCATGCGTCTGTCTCACATGTTTCTCTCTCTGCTCCATGTGCCACACATTCATCTAGACTTTAAAATGCGAATTCAGAAAACCTGGATGTTACCAAGTACCACTGGGGCCACATGTCATTTTAGGTAACACATAGCAGACAGTATATTTTATTAATGGCTATTTCATTGGCATTATTTGTTTCAATTTTTATGTATTTAAACGGCATACAAAAATACTCTGATTTCTTGACTCTCGTTGCTTAGGGTGAAGTTAAGTTAAAGTTTTGAAGTGCTGTAATTTATATAACAATATTAAGCATATGACCACCCATGCTGACAATCTATGTGGCCACATCACAGAGAAAGCCCTTCTGGAGACTATGAAAACCCCATCTACGGCTGGGCATGGTGGCTCACACCTGGGAGGCCAAGGCAGGTGGATCATCTGAGGTCAGGAGTCCAAAACCAGCTTGGCAAACATGGTGAAACCCTGTCTCTATTAAAAATACAAAAATTAGCCAGGCATGGTGGCAGGCACTGTAATCCCAGCTACTTGGGAGGCTGAGGCAGGAGAATCGCTTGAACTCAGGAGACAGAGGTTGCAGTGAGCCAAGATCGCGCCACTGCACTCTATCCTGGGCCACGGAGTGAGACTCCATCTCAAAAAGAAAAAAGAAAAGAAAACCCCAATCTACATTGCATTTGGAATGGAATTGTCCCCCTTTATTTGTTTCTCTCATTTCCAAGGAGTACTAGGACTCTACTCCAAATCTTTAGAAAATAATTTTGTAGTTACCTTTGAAATTAAAAAACAAAATCACCTATTAATCAGAGTGACCACTTATGTTTTTGTGTCATTCTTCCCACACACTGTATATATGGTTGTGAATACCGTTGAGATGAGACATTTTTAAATATGTTAGTCCATTCTACTTTCTCAGTAAGTAGAGTCTTCTCAGTGCAGTTGAACTTTCACGGGAGGAATGTTCAGGATTGTGTGTTGCCTCTGACATTGTTATGAGCCACTGCAGGTATAGAGGCTATCAGACATGGAACTCTTCACCCTTATTCAAGATACCCCTTGGTGGCTTTGTAAATGTCCTAAATAAACTTTGCTGCGTCTTGTTTCTCGTTAAGGGCCTCTTTGATCTGCAAGTTGAGTATATGAAAAATGCAAGAAAAATAGAGTGTTCGTGGATTTGGTGCCAGAAGATTGAGGATCGATTTGTCCCTAGATTGAGTTATTAGAAAGGTGTTTCTGGCTCAACAATTGTCTGTATCTATAGCATCAAGTTCCCCATTTGGGACAACTAGGGAGAAAAGTGTTGATTATTTAGACAAATGTTGAGGGCTCTAGATGAAAGTCATTGCTATTCCACAGCAAAGTAAACCCTGCGTAACTGAAGCAGCAAGCCAGCAGCTGCGACCAACTTAACCACACAGCAGATAAATAGACAATAGATGGTTGAGATGTTCACAGAATTCTTCACAGAGATCTAGGACCTCTGCTTGAGGGGGAGGGTCCCAAAGCCACATCCTTTCTCATACTAAACGAACATAATTTTTTCTTCCAGGGAAAGCAGTGCAGACAGTTTCAAAGTTGTGCATATTTGACTTTGACATACACACAAAACTCACATCTTCCCTGATGGAGACTAATAACATGACTAACCACACAGCTCTGGCTTCTTCTCAAGCTGCTTTTCTATTTGCACATCACCTAAGGCTCAGCTTGCTCCTGCCCTTCCCTACACAAGCCGATATTAAAATTAATTGCATGTTCTGCATTAGGAAGTACCTGGGGCCAGAATAAAGCTTTTTTGGAGTCCATCCCACTTTGGAGTTAATAGCATAGATAATCTACACTTGGGTAATTAGGTTTGGCCACAGTAAAAAAATAACTAAATGAAACTAAAAATATCTTCGTTTAGGAACCTTGATGCAAACAAGTGAGTCCCTGTTTCTACCCAAGAAACTCCATAGTAGGTGCCGTGGCTGCATTTTGGTGACTTGTTTATCACCGGCCAATTTTCAAACCTCAGCAACGTTGGCCCTAATGAAATCTAAACTAGAAGCTGATTCTGTATGAAATTATATTCAACAAGCCACTTTCTGGCTGGTACTGGTGACCTCAGGGACATAAGGCCTTCTTCTGTTTGCCGGAGAGAACATTGCCTAGCTAATAGCAGAGGGAGGCCTAATCAGTCCCAAGGATGTTAGGTGTGAAGCAGTGAAATGAACAAAGGAAAACAGTAATTTCATCAGATTAGTAGTGGTTATTTTTATAGCTTTGATTTGTCCTCGTGAAACAGTGGAATGATTTTAAAAAATAGTCTGAAGAGCTGCCACTTTTAAAATTGTATTTGCATCTCAGCTCTAGGTTGGTTTGTGTTTTTGTTTTTGTTTTTTTTTTTTGAGACAGGGCCTTGCTTTGTTGCCTGGGCTGGAGTGCAGGGGCATGATGACATCTTACTGCAGCCTGGAACTCTTGGGCTCAATGATCCTCCTGCCTCAACCTCTCGAGCAGCTGGGACCACAGGTGTGTGCCACCATGCCTGGCCAATTGTTCTATTTTTTTGTAGAGGCAGGGTTTCACTATGTTGTCCAGGCTGGTCTTGAACTCTTAGGCTCAAGTAATTCTCCCACCTCAGCCTCCCAAAGCGCTGGGATTAGAAGATGTGCCACTGTGCCTGGCCAGCACTAGATATTCGAGTCAAGCAGATGCTTCCACATTCTCACAACTAAGGAGGCTGCAGTCTATGACGGAATTCTGTCATTCGAGGTGCTTTAATCCCCTGTTCAGTTTCTCCGTCTGTGGCATGGGGTGATAATCACACCTCACAGAGTTGTTCTGAGGAGTGGAGCAGGTGACATAGGAAGGGTGTTTGGAAACATGTCTGCCTCACAGTGGGCACGAAATACGTTTTTGCCCCCGCTCAGTCTCTCAAATTGCTTCTGACACCAAATGGGCAGGAGATTTGATTCTCTGAAATCTTGATCTGAAGTCCCAGCACGTCTCCACTCTTATACCTTGTTCCAGACCAGTGTGTTGTCCTCGTATGGCAAAACCAATACTTAGACGAGGGGGCAGGGGCATCACATTCAGAAATTCTCCCATTGGGTGGGACATGGGAGAGGGATACAAGACTACAAATTGGGTTCAGCGTATACTGCTTCGGTGATGGGTACACCAAAATCTCACAAGTTGGCCGGGCATGGTGGCTTACGCCTGTAATCCCAGCACTTTGCAAGGCTGAGGCAGACGGATTGCCTGAGCTTAGGAGTTTGAAACCACCCTGGGCAACATGGTGAAACCCCATCTCCTCTAAAATACAAAATATACATATATATATACACATCTATAACCCTGTCTCTGCTAAAAATACAAAAGTGGGAGCTCAATGTTTAGCTCCCACTTATAAGTAAGAACATGCAGTATTTGGTTTTCTTTTCCTGTGTACAGTGTGTACACTTCCATTCACATTGCTGCAAACAACATGATTTTGTCCTTTTTTAAGGCTGTGTAGTATTCCATGGTGTATATGTATGATGCCACATTTTCTTTATCCGATCCACTGTTGATGAGCACCTAGGTTGATCCCATGTCTTTGTTGTTATGACTAAGAAGCTGAGGAACATACAAATGCATGTATCTCTTTGGAAAATGATCTATTTTCCTTTGGGTGTATACCTAGAAATAGAATTGCCAGGCGGAATGGTAACTCTAAGTTCTTTGAGAAATCTCCACACTGCTTTCCACGGTGGCCGAACTAATTTACATTCCCACCAACAGTGTCTAAGTGTTCCCTTTTCTCTGCAGCCTCGCCAGCCTCTGGGGGATTTTAAGGGCAATCTGAGTTATTTTATCCAGGACCTTTTCCCATGAAAAATAATGCAGGTATTTTTGGAGGTTGAAACACACATGAAAACTAGAGCATCCTGTCCACCCCAGAGAGACAGGCTTTTTTCCTTGGGGGATAGAGTTTCGCTCTTGTTGCCGAGGCTGGAATGCAACGGCGTGATCTTGGCTCACTACAACCTCCACCTCCCAAGTTCAGGCAATTCTCCTGCCTCAGCCTCCCGAGTAGCTGGGATTATAGGCTCCCACTACCACACTGGCTAATTTTTGTATTTGTAGTAGAGACAGGGTTTCACTATGTTGACCAGGCTGGTCTTGAACCCCTGATCTCAAATAATCTGCCCACCTCAGCCTCCCAAAGTGCTGGGATTATAGGCACGAGTCACTGTACCAGGCCCAGTCAGGTTCTTGTTTCTCTCCCTCGTGGACCAGAGAGATCTCTAAGTGCATCTCCTACCTCTAGAGACTTTGCCTTCTCTGCTTCCACTCTCAGCAGCTCAGTGAAGCACAGGCCATACCCAGATGTGTAAGCTCAGTCTCTAGATTCCTGAAGACCCTGTCTTTGCCTCTTCACATTCTGTTGGGCAGGAGTCAGCCTCTCTTGCCTCTTTTTCTCTCCCAATCTTTCCCCTTTTCTGACAACTCACTCATCTCACTCCTCCACCCAATTTTCCTTTGACCTGAATTTTTCTCTTCTCAGCCAAGCCTCCTCATCTTGTTCTTCCTCAGGGACACTTTGGAATAAAAGCCTGGCATGGCCCTGAGTGCCACCGCCTCCTGTGCAGGCCTTTCGGCCCCTCCCTGCATTCTTGCTGGGTGTCAGGAACTGAGTGGTTTCTGGGCTTTCTCTCCAGACCCTTTCTTCCCCCTTAAAACAGTCACAGTTATTATTTTCACAGAGACTCTTTGAAATCTGTGGTCCTATAGGCCACTCTGATGAGTTTCTGGAAACTTCACTGAAAACACACATTCTCTAGAGATGGTCTTCTCTCTTGGCACAGCACCACCCAGATGGCAATAAGACATCTTGTCCCTGCCACACATACATTCCTATCTTTGAGGACTCTTGGAATTTGCTTGATAATAGTATCTTTTTTATGTCTTTGAAGGCTTTGTGATCACTTGATGTATCCTGCCAGAATTGTCTCACAAGGGTGATGTGCATTCTGTTTCTATCCTGGGCCACGTGTCTTCCAGGGATGGTCAGATTAAACCCAAGGGAGACACCACCCTACCCAGGTTGGGCAAGGAAGGTGGAAGAGTGTCAGGGAGTCCCTTTCCTAGTGAGGTGTCATTGTCTTGAATGTGGGGATCAGCTACTTTATTTAATTTAATTTATTTATTTATTTATTTTTTGAGATTGAGTCTCACACTGTCGCCCCGGCTGGAGTGCAATAGCGTGATCTCAGCTCACTGCAACCTCTGCCTCCCAGGTTCAAGTGATTATCCTGCCTTAGCCTCCCGAGTAGCTGAGATTACAGGCGTCTGCCATCATGCCTGGCTAATTTTTTTGTATATTTAGTAGAGATAGGGTTTCACTATGTTGGCCAGGCTGGTCTCGAACTCCTGACCTCGTGATCCGCCTACCTTGGCCTCCCAAAGTGCTGGGATTACAGCCACCACGCACGGCCAGAAGGAGGTTTTCTATGGAGACAAGGAGATCTCCAGAGACCTGGGCAGGCTAAGCTGGCAGTGCTGGTGGCAGGAGGCCAAGTCCTGGTTGGGTCTGAATTCTTGGTTGTCTGCTTCTTCTGACACTAGTGGCATGATCTCAGCTCACTGCAACCTCTGCCTGCTCTGGACTAGGACCTTCGCTCTGGAGTGGGACCCGGGATTTTGCATTCCAGGTAATGCCACTGCTGCTGGTCTGGGGCCACACTTTGAGTAGCAAGGACATAAGAAGTCACATAGTGCCTCCTGAGCTAAGTGTCTGTGGATTCAGGGCATGTGTTTCTAAAGTGGGGTGTCTTTGAGAGCCATATACTATTGAATCTCCTGGGGTACTTGTCAAAAATGCACATCCCTGGTCCAGTGCAGTGGCTCACGCTTATAATCCCAGCACTTTGGGAGGCTGAGGTGGGTGGATCACCTGCGATCAGGAATTCGAGTTACCCCTGTGACCTTTAGTAGAAATCTGTCTCTACTAAAAATACAAAAATTAGCTAGGTGTGGT
>CAUYLG010075928.1:0-54372 GCA_963573385.1 Cacajao melanocephalus | reverse complement strand
CAGGCCTTGTTCCCTTGTTGATGAGGAACTATGATCCCCTGTAGAAGGAGAGGCATTCTGATTTTGAGTATTCTCAGCCTTTTTACGCTGGTTTCTTCCCATCATTGTAAGTTTATCCACCTGTTGTTTGTAATTGCCAACTTTCAAATTAGGTCTGTGAGTGGACGTCCAACTTGTTGATTCCCAGCACCGAAATCTGAGCAACCCACTGCGCCGACTAAAATAGCGGCATTAAGATTTGTGGTGCTTTTCTGCCCGGGAATCTCCGGTCTGGCTTCCCTCTTGAATCCCTTTTTCAATCAGGCAAATAGGCGAATCCGCCTTCCCGGAGCTCCAAACATCGACCAAAAGGGGACTCAGTCCCGTTTACTCTGCACTGAGAACCGCCACGCTGGCCACAAGAGTCGCGCTGGCGACCCGTGGAGCTCCTCTGCTGGGAATGTCCTGGTCCGTGGACAACAAAAATTCAACTGTAAGTGTGGCGTCCTCTCCTTCAGTGCGCTTTCTCTGGGAGCTACAATCATGTGCTTCTAGTAGTTAGCCATCTTGGATCTCTCTGTATTTATAATTTCAAATTCCACTTGTTCACTGCTGCTGGTGTATAAGGAAGTGATTGACCATTGTAACTTTGCTATAATCACTTCTTAGTTCCAGGAGGTTTTCTTTTTTGGTTCATTTTTTCCAATTTTCTACAAAGATGATTGTCATCTATGAACAAAGACAGTTTGGCTTTCTCCTTCCAAATGTATATACCTTTTATCTCTTTTTCTGCATTGTCAAGGACTTGCAGTATGATGTTGAAAAGGAGGGGTTGAGAGGGGATATCCTTGCCTTGTTCCTGATCTCAGTGGGAAGGCTTCAAGTTTCTCATCATTAAGTATCATATTAGCATCGGTTTTTTGTAGATTTTTTTAAATTAAATTGAGTAACTTCCCTCTGTTTCTAGTTTACTGCAAGTTTTTATTATAAACAGGTGTTGGATTTTGTCAAATGCTTTCTGTTTGTCTATTGATGTGATCATGTGCTTTTTCTTTAGCTTGTTGATGTGATAGATTATAGTGATTTTGAAATGTTGAACTAGCCATGCATACCTACGATAAATCCCACTTGGTTGTGGTGTATAATCCTTTTCATACATTGTTGGATTCAGTTTGCTAATATTTTATTGAGTTTTGCGTCTATGATTATTAGCAGTATTTGTCTGTAGTTTCTTGTAATATCTTTGCCTAATTTTGATATCATGGTAATGCTGAACTCATAGAATTAGGGAGTACTCCCTGTGCTTCTATCATCTGAAAGAGATTGGAGAAAATTGATGTATTTTTTTCCTCAAATGTTTTATAGAATTCATAAGTGTATCCATCTGGGCCTGTACTTTCTTTTTTGGAAAGTTATTAATTATCTATTTAATAGAGATAATCTTATTCTGATCACCTGTTTCTTCTCGTGTGAGTTCTGGTAGATTGTGCCCTTCAGGGAATCGGTCCATTTTGTCTAGGTTACCAAATTTGTGTGCATAGTTGTGTTCATAGTATTTTTTGGTTATCCTTTTAATCTCCCTGGGATCTGTAGTGATGTTCTCTTTTTCCATTTCTGAAATTAGCATTTTGTGTCCTCTCTCTTTTTTCTTAGTTAGCTTGTCTTATTGATTTTATTTAACTGAGAACCAGCTTTTGGCTTGGTTGATTTTCTCTGCTGATTTTATGTTTTCGATTTCATTGATTTCTGCTTTAAATTTTCATTCTTTTCTTCTCCTTACTTTGGAATTAATTTGCTCTCCTTTTTCTATCTGTATAAGGTGAAAATTTAAGTGACTGATTTTAGATCTCTTTTCTAACATATGCATTCAATGTTAAAACATTTTCTGTAAGCACTTTGAATGCATCCCACAAATTTTGATAAGTTGTATTTTTAATTTTTGTTCAAAATATTTTAAAATTTCTTTTGAGACTTTTTATTTGTTCTGTGTGTTGTTTAATATCCAAGTATTTTGGAGATTTTCCAGCTATCTTTGTTCTTGATTTCTAGTTTAATTAAATTGTGGTATGAGAGCAAACACTGTATAACTGCTATTTTAAATTTGTTAAGGTGTGTTTTTTCACCCAGAATGTGATTTATCTTGGTTAATGTTCCATATTAACTTGAAAAAAATACGTATTCTACTGTTACTGAATGATGTAGTCTGTAGATGACTGTTATATCAAGTTGGTAGATGGTGTTATTGGGTTCAGCTGTGTCCTTAACTGATTTTTTGACTGCTGGATCTGCCCATTTCTGATAGATGAGTATTGAAGTCTTCAGGTATAATAGTGAATTCATCTATTTCTCTTTCCAGTTCTGTCAGTTTTTCCTCATGTAGTTTGATGCTTTGTTGTTAGGTGCACACATCAAAGATTGCTGTGTCTTCTTGGAAAATTGACCCCTGTGTAATCACAGAATGCTCCTCTTTTTTCCTGATAACTTTCCTTAATCTGAAGTCTGCTCTATCTGAAGTGAATATAATGACTCTCACTTTCTTTTGATTGATGTTAGCATGGAATATCTTTCTCCATCCATTTACTTTAAATTTATATATGTCTTCAAGATTTTTGTAGACAGTGTATAGTTGGGTCTATTTTTTTATCCATTCTGACAATTTGTCTTTTAACTGGTACTTTTAGACCACTGGCATTTAAAATGATTATTGATATTGTTAGATTAATATCTACCGTATTTTTACTGTTTTCCATTTGTTGCTCTGTTCTTTTTTCCTATTTTTGTCTTCCACTCTTTTTCTGCTCTTTGGGGTTTTTTTGTTTGTTTCTTTTCTTTTCTCTTACTGATCCCTTGCCTGGGTAAATACCCTTTTTGATTTTAATTGAACATTTTTTTATGACTCCATTTTCTCTAATTAGTATGTCAGTTATACTTTTTAAAAGTGTCTTTTGAGTGGTTGCCCTAGAGTTTGGAACATCTACAGCTAATCCAAGTCCACTTTGAAATGATACTATACCGTTTCATGGGTAATGCAAATGCCTCATAGTAATTCTTATTCCTCTCTGCTGTTCCTTGTATCATTGCTGTCATTCATTTGACTAACATATTAGTATGTATTAGCATGTATATGTACATAAGTAAAGAAAATCAAATGCATTGTTGGTACTGTTATTTTGGACAAATTGTCTGTTAAATAGGTAAGAATAAGAAACTAAGTTTCTATTTTATGTTTACCTCTTCCTTCTCTTATACTCTTTATAAAGATCTGAATTTCTGAACTATATAATTTTCCTTTTCTCTAAAGAACTTCTTTAACACTTCTGGAGTGCAGTGCCGTGATCATGGCTCATGGCAGTCTGAATTCCTGGACTTCAGTGATCCTCCCAAAGTATAAGCCACTGGACCTGGCCTCTCTCCTTTACTTTTGAAGGATATTTCTCAGGGTATAGAATTCTAGGTTGAGAGTTCTTTTCTCTTGAGGCTTCAAATATTTCACTCCACTCTTCTTACTTGCATGCTTTCTAAGAAGTTGGGTATAATTCTTACTTTTTCTTCTCTATAGGTAATGAGTTTTTTCCCTCTGGTTTCTTTCAGGATTTTTTCTTTATGAATTCTTGTAGTTTGAAAATGATGATGCCTAGGTGGAACGTTTATCCTGCTTAGTGTTCTCTGAGCTTCCTGGATCTGTCATTGGTGTCTCATAATAATTTGGGGGAAATTCTTAGTTGTTATTGTTTCTAATATTTCTTCTGTTCCTTTTTTCTTCTTATATTGATTTTCCCATTTTGCCCATACTATCCGCTTTGTAGATATTCTGTTCTGCAGTTCTCAGCCTTTTTTTCTGTTTTGCTTTTCAGTTTGGAGGTTTCTGTTGAGCTATCTTCAAGCTCAGAGATTCCTAGCTTTATTCAGTCTACTGTTGAGTCCATCAAAACATTCTTCATTTCTCCGGCAGTGTTTTTGAGCTCTAGCATTTCTTTCTGGTACTTTTTGGAATTTCCATCACTCTGCTTACATTGCCCACTTGTGTTTGCATCCGTCTACTTTATGCATTAGAGCCCTTAGTCATAGTTGTTTTAAATTCCTGGTCTGATAATGTCAACATCCTTGCTATATCTCCGTCCTGTTCTCATGCCTTCTTTCTCTCTCTCTCTCTCACAACGTTTTCACCTTTCAGTATGCCTGGTGATTTTTCCTTAACAGCTGTGCACAGTGTCCTGAATAGGAGGAACGGCTATAAATAGGCCCTTGGTAACGTGGATTTCTCCAGAGTTCTATAGTCCTGTGATCAGGTCTTAGTCTTTTAGTGAGCCTGTACCTCTAGACTGTGAACTTCACGTGTGCTTCTCATTACCCCCACCAGCCTTACCGGGGACATGATGACTAGAGGGAGCTGGTGTTGGGTCTTTCCCTTCTCCCACGTGGAAGGCAGGAGCTGCTTGAGGTTGATTATTTCCCCGCCCCCGGGTCAGTTCAGCCCTAAGAAAACCCTAGCAGGATATCTTCCGGTTTAGTTTCTCCTGCGGGCAAACCTTGTGAAAAAGAACAGAGTGTTCTGGCATGTTTTTAAATGGTTCCTTTTCCTTTCCCCCTGCTGGAAACACAAGGGGATACTTGCTTTGAGAACCTGGTAGAGCTCCTGGAGGTAAAACTCACGGAAGTATGTGTGCAGGGGAATGACAGTCCCTCCAGAGTTTTCAACTCAGACTTGTTCACACTGTGTAGTTAGTTAATTAGAGTTCAGGTTTCCCTTCCCTGACACTGTTTTCCACGGAGGCCTCCATCTGAGGGTCTCTGCGCCGGTTGCTTGTGCTTCTCTGCCTTTGCCTGGCGGTCACTCCAATTTCAGGGGCCATCACAGTTTGCCCTGTGACCTCACTGCTCTTATGCATCTAAGAATTGATTTTTCATTTTGTTTACTGTTTACTTACTAGGATGTAGTGACAACGTCTAAGCTGCTTGTATGCCAGACCAGAAACTAGTGGTCCAACTTTATCTTTGCTTTCTAAGGAAAGTATTTACAAAAGTCCTCACTTTGTCATTCCTCTCAATTACCTCTGAAACTTTTTCTTCAAATGTTTAAAAACTTTCCGTGTCTACTTAGGAATGTACCATGTTGAGTACTCTTCATTGCTTTCTGTACTTTGACGTTTCCACCTGGTTTTTTTTCCCCAGCCTGTAGAACTTGCTTTAACAATGTTTTAACTGGTCCTCCCTGTAATGCAAAGGGTGAGCGAGGTGCTCAGAGCCGTCGTGGCGAGGACCATGTTGCTTCCGGACATCCTGCTCACTGGTACACTGGGGGGTTGGAAAAACCATGCTAGGCAAAGAACTTGCGTCAAAATCGCGACTGAAATACATTAATGTGGGTGATTTAGCTCGAGAAGTCTGATCATTGGATATCAGGGGAGTCTGGCAAGATGGCTTCTTCCAAGAACATGCCATCTTGGAAAGATGCACAGATGATGGCACAAATCCTGAAGGATATGGAGATTACAGAACATGAGCCAGCAGTTATAAATCAGATGTTGGTGTTTGCCTTCCAATATGTGACCACAATTCTACCTGATGCAAAAACTTATTCAAGCCATGCTAAGAAAGCTACCATTGATATAGATGATGTGTGATTGGCAATCCAGTGCCATGCTGACCAGTCCTTCACCTCTCCTCCCCCAAGAAATTTTTTATTAGATATCGGAAGGCAAAGAAATCAACCCACTGCCATTGATCAAGCCATATTCAGGACCTAGGTTGCCAGCTGATTGATATTGCTTAACAGCTCCAAACTATAGGCTGAAATCTTTACAGAAAAAGGTATCACCTTCTGTGGGAAGAATAATAGTCCCGGGGTTAAGCGTTGGTTCAGTTACTAGCAGACCAAGTACTCCCATGCTAGGCTCACCAACCCCACAGACCATGTCTGTTCCAACTAAAGTAGGGACTCCCATGTCCCTCACAGGGCAAAGGTTTACACTACAGATGCCCACTTCGCAGTCTCCAGCTGTAAAAGCTTCAATTCCTGCAACAGCAGCAGTTCAGAATGTTCTGATGAATCCATCATTAATCGGGTCCAAAAACATTACCACTAATACGTGTCATCACAAAGTACTGCCAATGAATCATCAAATGCATTGAAAAGCAAACGTGAAGATGATGACGATGATGATGGTGACTATGAAAATTAGTAATCTAGCCTTGCTGCATGTAACATATATGCTTGGTCTTGAATTCATTGTACTGATATTCAACATGCATGCTGGATGTTTTCAAGTTGTGTTTTAGAAAATTTTAATAATATTTAATGAGTAAATACAATTACCATACTTTTTAACTGAAATGAAGGTTTTTCATCAGCCTTAAAAATGTAAGAAAAAGTTGTCATTCATTAATTTGAAAAAAAAGTTTTAAATGTTGGTCTGCTAGATCAAGATCTTTCAACTTTTCTCTGAAAAAGTATTATTTTACTTTTGTAATTGAAAGATATTTTTGCCAGGTATAGAATCCCAGGTTGAGAGGTTATTTTCTTTCTCTCTCTCTCTCTCTTTCTTTCTTTCTTTTCTTTCTTTTTATTCCTTCCTTCTTTCTCTCTTTCTCTGTCTCTCCCCCTTTCTCCCTTCCTTCCCTCCCTCCCTTCCCTCCTTCCCTCCCTCCCTTCCTTTCTTCCTTCCTTCCTTCTTTCCTTCCCTTTCTCTTTCTCTCTTTCGAGATGAGGTCTCACTCTCGCTCGAGCTGGAATGCAACAGCACTGATCATGGTTCACTGCAACCTTGAACCCTTGGGCTCAAGCAATCTTCCTGCCTCAGTCTCCCGAGTACCTGGGACTACAGGCACATGTCACCAGGGCTACCTAATTTTTAAATTTTGTGTAGAGATGGGGTCTCACAATGTTGCTTAGGCTGGTCTCAAGCACCTGGGCTCAAGTGTTCCATCCTTCTGCCCTGGCCTCCCCAAATGCTGGGATTATAGGCATGAGCCCCACCGTGCCTGACCGACTTTTCGTCTCTAGCACTTTGAAGATGTTTATCCATGTCTTTTGCCCTTCATGGTGCTGTCTCATCTTTTATTGGTCTTATTTTCGTTCCACTGTAGGTAGTATGCTTTTTCCTCTAGCACTCTAATTATAATGTGCATACGTATATTCTTTGTTTAGTCTTATCAGGATCTGTTGGGCATCTTGGATCTGTAGATTTAGAGTTTTCATCAAATATGGAAATATTTTGGCCATATTTCTTCCAAGTTTGCTTGGGTCCCGATATATTTTTCTCCTGTTTCTGAAACACCTGCTACATTTATATTATATAGCATTTATTTATGTATTTATTTATGAGCCTGAGTCTTGCTCTGTCGCCCAGGCTGGATGGCAGTGGTGTGATCTTAGCTCACTGCAACCTCCACCCCTACGGTTCTAGTGATTCTTCTGCCTCAGCCTCCTGAGTGGCTTGAATTACAGGTGCCTGCCACCACACCTGGCTAATTTTTTTGTATTTTTAGTAGAGACAGGGTTTTACCATGTTGGCCAGGCTGGTCGCAACCTCCTGACCTCAGATGATCTACCTGCCTCGGCCTCCCAAAGTTCTGGGATTACAGGCATGAGCCACCATCTCCAGCCCATTATATAACTTTTATTGTCCCATAAGGTCACTGAGGCTTAGTTCTTTTTTATTCAGTCCTTTTTCTTTCTGTTTCATTATGGCTAGTTTTTATTGATATATCTTCAAGTTCACTAAATTTTTATTGTAATTTTTTTTGGCAACATCTGATCTGCTCTTGCTCACATCCAGTACATTTTTTGTTTCAGATATTATATTTGAATATGCCCAGAGGAACATACCTGTATACCTCTAGGATTTCCATTTTTAAAAAATAAAAAATTTTCCTTTCTCTCTTTATTTTCTTAATGGTTTTCTTTAAATTTCTAAGCATATTTGTAATAACTGCTTTAAAGTCCTCATCTGCTTATTCTGTCATTTCTGTCATTTTTGTGTCTATTACTCCTGACAAGCTTTTTCTCCTGGTTGTGGGTCACAATTTGGATCTTATTTTCATGTTCAGTAATTTTTAATGTGATGCCAGGATTTTTGTTAATCTTTTTATTTTCAATAAAGCTAAATTTACAGAAAAGTTTAAAGATAGTGCAGAGAGTCCTCATACATTCCTCACCCAATTTTAGTGTCCCTTAATGTGAACACATGACATTACCAACGTACATTTGTCAGAACTAACGCATTAGCGCAATGCCCTACTATTTACTAAAGTACAGATTTTATTGAGATGTTACTAGTTTTTCTTCCAGTGCTCTTTTCCTTTTCCAGGATTCATTCCAAGGTACCTACTGTATTCAGTGGTCGGATCTTCTTAGTCTCATCCTGTGACAATTTCTCAATGTCTTATTTTTCATGACCTTTATGCTTTTGAGGAGTATTGGCCTGTGGGTATTTTATAGAATGTCCCTCATTTTGAGTTTGTCCGGTGTTTTCTTAAAATTAGCCTGAGGTGGTGAGTTTTTGAGAGAATACCACAGGCATGAAGTGTTTTTCTCTGCACGTCACATCACTGTGTTGATCTTGATTACTTTGCTGAGTTGGTCCCTGGTCAGTTTCTCCACTATAAGATCAGTCTTATTTTGCTTGGATTCCTTCTCTCTGTGCTGTGGTCCAACAAACATCTCAAGAGAAAGGGTGATTACAAGACTCCCCTCGTTTACTTAGGAATCTTACTTAGTCTTATATTTCTTGGTCCTAGTGTCTGAAAACACTTGTTTTCAGTTTTCTTGCTGTTCATGGCAGAAGAGCAAGTTCTGTAGCCCTAAATCCTTCGAGACTAAAGTCAGAAGTCCTTGGCAGCTTCTCTTCATGTTGAGTTCCTTGCTTGGAGATTTTCAGTTAATTTCATAGCTTGCAGTTCCTCTGATCTTGACCCACGCAAAGGCCAACCCACAGCTTGCATTCCCAGGGGAGACGTGATATGGTTTGGTTCTGTGTCGCCACCCAAATCTCATCTTGAATTTTACTCCCATAATTCCCATGTGTTGTGGGAGGGACCTGGTGGGAGATAATTTAAATCATGGGGACGGTTTCCCCCACTTCGTTCTCGTGGTAGTGAGTAAGTCTCACGAGATCTGATGGGTCTATCAGGGTTTCCACTTTTGTTTCTTCCTCATTTTCTCTTGCTGCCACCACGTAAGAAGTGCCTTTCACCTCCTGCCATGGTTCTGAAGCCCTCCCACCCATGTGGAACTGTAAGTCCGATTAAACCTCTTTCTTTTCAGTTTCAGGTATGTCTTTATCAGCAGCGTGAAAACAGACTAATATAAGACGTCACCCTTACCTGGACCTCAGGCAGATAAGAACAGGTTTCCTTGCTGTGGTTGGTGTTTCTGATAGTGGGAACATTTCTTCTAGTCTGGCTTTTTACTCTGGCAGTCTGGCAGCCTTTCCTGGGTCCAGTCTTCATGTATGATCTTAGTTCTACTGTCATGGTTGAGCTCAAGGACTTGCCTCCTAACTCCTTGTGCTTTTAAAACATAAATTTCTTGGTTAGATCCCAGGACAGTTCCAACTTCATGTCAGTGGTTTTAGCTTTTTCTTTTTTCTATTCTTTTTTAGTCACCGCTGATTTTTATTACTGTCATGCAAGTGAGGCTCTGTATTTGAGAAGATATTTATTATATTTGATCCAGCACTTATAGCAGGAGAGCTGGTGGAGGACACTGTCTGTCGTGTTCTTGGTCTACTGTTCTGTTTTTTAATGGCTTAAAATGGCCAGGCGCAGTGGCTTACGCCTGTAATCCCAGTGCTTTGGGAGGCCAAGGTGGGTGGATCGCGAGGTCAAGAGATCGAGACCATCCTGGCCAACATGGTGAAACCCCGTCTCTACGTAAAAAAATACAAAAGATTAGCTGGATGTGGTGGCACACGCCTGTAGTCCCAGCTACTTGGGAGGCTGAGGCAGGAGAATTGCTTGAACCTGGGAGGCAGAGGTTGCAGTGAGCTGAGATAGCACCACTACACTCCAGCCTGGCACCTGGCGACACAGCAAGACTCTGTCTCAAAAAATAAAAATAAAAAAAAGAAGGCTTAAAACAACACTTAAGATCAGCTTCAGTTTGTCCCATTGAAACTTTAATATAAAAAAGCTGTAATCTTAAACTACAATTTATTTATTTTTCGAGACAGAGTCTCACTCTGTTGCCCATGCTGAAGTGCAGTGGCTCAATCTCGGCTCGCTTCCGACCTCTGCCTCCCAGGTTCAAGTGATTCTCCTGCCTCCTGAGTAGCTGGGATTACAGATGCGCACCACCATGCCTGGCTAATTTTTGTATTTTTAGTAGAGATGAGGTTTCACCATATTGGTCAGGCTGGTCTCGAACTCTTGACTTTAGGTGATCCACCTGCCTTAGCCTCCCAGATTGCTGGGATTACAGGTGAGAGCCATTGCACCTGGCCTTAAGTTAAAATTGAAACTCTGTAATGTACTGTGCTAAGGTAATACATTGCCTTCAAGTAACTGATCTTCACTGGGAACATAGGTTAGGTGTATAGGTCAAAGGAGAATCTCAGACGTGCTCCAGGAGCTGTGCACTGAGAGTTCAGACTTGGGTGTGTCTTCTTTAAGGTAAGAAAATTGGCAACTGCTTCGTGTCAGAGGAGGTACCCTACGTAGGATTAAGGATCAAGTGGATTTTTAGGATGGAAAACTTTCTAGTATTGGGGACAGAGATGATGAAATTTAGAACCTACACAGGGGTTTTATTTATGTGTTTGAGTAATAAGAACTTGGAGTCTATTATCAGTAAAATATATTTTTGGAGATTACAGCTATTTTCTTAGGTTCCAAGATTTTCTTGATAATGTCCATTTGTGATCTTGGAAGCTAAACTGAGGGTAGTAGTGGGCTGTCAGTGAAGATTTGTTGGTGAATCTTATTTGCAAAGAGGGAATAGTTCAGTCTGATAAGAATTACAATGAAGACAAAAATGTTGTGCCTTAGGGCAGACTTCGCTATTCTAAGATACAGAGCGGGTGTCTGGGTTAGATCTACCTGTAGTCACAAAGACGTAAGTTTAACGTTCTGCAGTTACTGGAAATCTTTCAAGAAGCACTTGTTAGGAGCTAATTGAGGTGCAACCAAAGAGCAGCACTCAGAACCTCTTCAGAAAAGTGAAGTTTGCAAATACTTGCTTGAAAGTTGAATGTGCTTAAGAGCACGGAGCCCGACTGTGACCTGTGCAGGCTTTCCACATGGCCAGGACTCAGACCTGTGTGTGTGTTCTGTGCGGGTGTTGCACAGACCAAATCTGGTCACTGTGGCTCCATTAATAAGAGACTCATTGTAGGAAAAGCTCTGTCTGTGTTGGAACTATGCAAAAATCTCTGAAGAATTGGGAGCATTTTCTGGAAATCTATTGACTTTTTTTTTTTTTAAGTAAGGAGCTAAGTTTCCAATAACAATGAAAAGGAAGAAAACCAATAAATCGATGATTACTACCATTGTAGGTGGATTTAAAACGGAAATATTTTTGGGAAATGACATTTTATGTTGCAATGGAGTCAACTGATGGGGGCTTAAGACGGAGGATTCCCTGATGTTTAGTATCAGATTGACTACGGACATTCTTATATGCCAGCCAATCTCAGGAACGTGGGAGGATTTGAGGGCTCCATAGGGTTGAGTGTGGACTGCCGCCTATGGAGGAGCTGAGGGTTTCCCTATAATTATTCTTCATACGCTTCATCTTGGTGATCGTTAAGCTGGCTTCAGCGCCGTTTGGGGGCTGTTTGTCCATTTTCATCTGTTTCCTCTTGAACTGAAAAGGCTCTCTCAACTTTGGAATGTACTGACCAGGCCACACTAGTGAGTTGTGCAGACTGAATCTATGGCGTCTGAAGGATACACCTGGTAGATTTCAGTGGGCATAGCCTTCCGTGCGGTGGGAGCCATGGAATCCATCAGTCAGTCGACACCTTTCCAGTAACCTGGACATGGTTCGTTACCCATGTGGCATTCTCTCGCTTTGGAAATCAAAAAATGGCAGATTTCTCTGTCCTAATAGTGGCAAATGCAGCTGTTTCTGTTGTTCATTTTCGCAAACTAACGACTTCTGCAAAAAGATGAACCAAGATTCAAAGAAATCAGATGTGTGTATTTGGTATGCAATATTTTTGTATTACAAATAGCTACATTCTAACCCACATTAACCCCATGATATGTGAATTTTGCCAACTCCTGCTGTGTCTTTTAAATCAAATCCAGTAAATCACTATGAAGGTTCTAATTTCTAAACAAACTAGTCTTCCAGTAGAGGTGCTTTAACACTGTACTACAAATTAGACAACCTAAGATAAATGGACCATCTTTGTTAATTATGTAGTTTAATTGATCAAAACTACCAGATAGGATTTTATTTATAGCGGTTTTGCTTAGCATCAAATTCTATACTATTAAAGAGCTTGTGAGTCATATATTTGGGGTCATTAAGATATATGCTGTTATTTAGCGTCTGTTAACCTTATTAAGCTCCTTCTTTTGGCTGTAGTTCATGTCACAATATGAAATTGCTTTTAATTGAGATGACCGACTTCCATGACATTGTTAAGCCGTGTACAAAGCACTTTTCAATTTTGCTCTATTGGTCGAGCAGCGATTGACTTGAACTATATTCAGAACGTGGTGGGGGAAGATGGGAAAAGATTTCCTGAAATGTTCTTTTTGCCGGTGGCTGTTCTGTCTGCATACCCCACTGTTTGCTTGTAACTAATTTTGCATGCCAGTAGGTAGCAGTGGTGAGCAGAGGCACAGACAGAAAGCTGCCAGTCAGCGATTATAAATTATTATTCATTTCTGTTATAGGTGGGGTGTGCAGTCAGTTACAGTAATAATTACCAGGACTAGAGGGTTTCCTAGGCAACCAATTTCCCCCCTCATTCATGCTGTTGCTGAGAGAGTGCCTGTAAAGCATGACATTGCTGTATTCTGAGGTTTGTTGCCCTCCTGCTGCTCCAGGTTTGAGGTTAGTTACAGCATCGTAAGGCGCTCTCAAGCATGGAGAACTCAGACTGGGCTTAAAAGGCATGCCGGCAAGAGGGCCTCTCTGCCGCTGTTTCACTTTTAAGGGACAGGCTTCCAAAAATGTAACTCCTGCACCTTGCCTGGTAATATTAGGAAGATCTCGTTAAGTTGCAAAACCTTTTATTTTCTATCATTTTGGAGGTAGTGGATCATTTCATTTTTATAGTTTTATTATTTGATAAAAACGTGCAGAGACAGACCTAAAACTAGACTTCGCCTTAGGATTTGAGTCCAATAAATCAATGGGGAACTGCCACAGCTAATCATGGTTGTGTTTGTTGTTTATTCAGTTTTATGAAAATGGCTCATGGAGAGGAAGGCAGCAGTCTTCCCGAAGCAACAGGAACCGTCCTTTATGTAGTGGGAAAATAACAGAAACCACATCTTTTATCCGGGATCTGTACATGAATCATATTATCCTATATTTGGGGGCTCTCCAATCTTTCATTTTAATGAACTTACATCAAGTGCTTTGCAGTGATAAAAAAAGTAGTATTTGTTTGTGTCTGCTATGAAAAAAAGATAGGGGATTCATGTTTCAGTCTTACGTGGAGATGTGAAATGTTTATCCATTTACAAGGCGGAAATCACAAACCCGACACCAGGCATCCGATCTCGTCCTCTGCTAGATGATTACAGAAATGTTCAGTACCTCACATTGGACCTGTGTATTTATCACCATGAGTTCTCAGCAGGATGTAAGTTGTCTTCGTCAGTGTTCCTCGTGGGGACACTACCAGCGCTAGGCATGACCGATGAGTCCCTTGTCTATGAACCATGACTGGGCTCTTAGACTTCTGGAGCTGCTTAGACTTCTGCAGGTGCCTGCTGTGCATTCAGGGGTGTGGTGGGGAAGCTGCAGTCGATGTTCCAGGAGCAGTGAGGCTGAATTCAGGCTGCCTTGGTCTTGTAAGAGGCCACCGCTAACAGCTCTGTGCCCTTAGCCTTCCCTGGGTGTCTGGAGGAAAGCTGCCTTCTGCCCTGGACCTAGCTCCATCCTTCTGCTCCAGAAGTGGCCCTAGGGTCTAGCTGCACTGGGGAGTGAGACCTGCCAGTCACCATTTGTCCAAAACATCTCACTCAGAACCAGCTTCCCACTTGAGAAAATCTTGAGGGCCAGGCCAGGCGCGGTGGCTCACGTCTATAATCCCAGCACTTTGGGAGGCTGAGGTGTGTGGGTCACTTGAAGTCAGGAGTTTGAGAGCAGCCTGGCCAACAGGATGAAACCCCATCTCTACTAAAAATACAAAAAATTAGCCAGGCGTGGTGGCAGGCGCCTGTAATCACAGCTTCTCGGGAGGCTCAGACAGGAAAATTGCTTGAGCCCAGGAGGCAGAGGTTGTAGTGAACCAAGATTGGGCCACTGCACTCCAGCCTGAGTGACAGATCGAGACTCTGTCTCAAAAAACAAAAGAAAGAAAATCTTGAGGTCCAGTTTCTTGAAAGCATCTCAGAGTAAACATAAGTGCTCAGTTACCCTGTTATATGTGGGCTTGTGAAGTGATTCATAAAAATGAAATATATAAACTATGTTTTTGATATAGATACTATAAAATGTAATTGGCTATATGAATCCATCAGTCTGGGTTCATCTGTAGTTTAGGTTTACTTTAAATTGCTTAATAATCTTTTTAAAAGTATTTATAAGCCAGAACTATGAGGCTACCACCTGCTAGCCCAAACAGTTTTATCAAGTAATCCCAGGGTTTTTGTTTTGTTTTGTTTTGTTTTTTTTCTTTTCTTTTTCTAAATCATTTAACAGCCTAAGTAGGAAAGAGTGTCTCTTGAAATGTAGCAGTCTGCTATACTCCAGGCGGGGACTTCCGCACAATTTAGCAAAGAAAATAATTTTAAAAATTTTCCTATTACATACCCCTCTGTGGCATCAATGATTTAAACTGCAGTGCTTAGCCAAGCCAGTGTTACAGATTAGATAACAAACTGGTAAAATGACACACAGTGAGTTAAAGACATGTAATGAAGTCGTTATTTACTTATAGACAATTATCCTTGCAATACAAAGTCAGAAAAAGTAGTTGATGTTCAAATGAGGCCATCTGAACTCTAGCTTCAAAATAACCCCCTTTAATTTCATCCTCTGCATCTCTAAATTCTGGAGAAAGAAGGAATGTCTTCATCGTCAGAAGGACCAGTCTTCTATTTATAATAATGATAAAATAAAGAAAGTGGGCCAGCTCCTCCGTCATAAGCTTATAAGCTTGCTCTTCTGTTTTTTTTATTCTTTAAATAATTGAACTGTTTCAAGAAACAATGTTAAAATCTTAAGGTTAGAGCATTCTTTCATTTTTTTGTCTAAAGATTACTCTGCACCCTAGACAAAGGAAATATTTAAACTGTTAAATTTGAACAAAGATACTGTCTGCATATGACTTCTCTGAAGCCCTATAAAAATTCTTTAAAATTGCCTATTCACTCAAATTTACTGAGTGTAGCAAAAATGTCAAAGGCATAAAGTCAGAGAAGATTGAATAAAATAATGCAGAAAGACAGATTAGTCATGCACAGACCCACACTGCCTTTCAGAGCACACAATACCACTCTTTATTACCGTTCTATCTTTACAAAGACTACGTTCAATACATAGAAGATGATACATGGCCAGCCATGTCATCTGCCTGTGATTCCAGAACTCATCTATCTGGGCCCTTTTCACAATGACATTGATGAGAGATCGCAGTGTTTTCAGACCATTGTTTTACTTATCATATATAATGGCTGGTAAAAAAAAAATAGGAATTATGTCACCGATAGCACATAAAAGAGTTGCATAGAAGATTCTGTGACAAAGTTTGGTAAAACCCAGAGCAAGGAGGCTCATGGAAATGTTCTTTTTTTCTGTCTTCCTCCTGCTGCGTCTTCTCCCCCTCCGTTCAAAGATCTGCACGCTGATAACTGTTGAAAAATATCAAGAAAATGTTTCATCAAGCCAAACGTTGGGGACCCTGATCCTTTGTAAGAAACTCTTTGGCGATTACATTTTTGTTTAAATGTGGAGCACATTTTAATGACGATAGAGTTGCCGGCCGTTATTCATGCATCTGCAAAGGGAAAGGAGACTATTTGTCAGTCACAGTTTTGTATCTTGCAAATTTAATAAAGAGCCGCCCTTAAGATAGAATTTCTTAGGCTGCCACAATTGACAAAAGCCAGCTAATGTTGAAATGTCAACAGCAAACCTCATCAGCAGGCCGCACTGCCTCGCAATCAAGACAGCACCATAGCTCCATATAAACAAATGTATGTAATGTGCCTGTGTGGGGGTGGGGGCTAGGAATCTGGGGATCTCAGTGCTTCGGGGACGCACAGCACAGGCTTAACACAGTCTCTTGACAGCCTCTAAATGTTCGGGAATCAGTGCTGTGTGTATTACCCAGAGAGTC
Source organism: Cacajao melanocephalus (assembly GCA_963573385.1). Lineage (NCBI taxonomy): Eukaryota > Metazoa > Chordata > Mammalia > Primates > Pitheciidae > Cacajao > Cacajao melanocephalus. The sequence goes on along the minus strand of CAUYLG010075928.1, from coordinate 37,927 downwards.
TCAGGCAGCGTGGACTCAGATGTGACTGGCAGCTGCCTTGCAAAAGGTTATCTTGCCTATGTTCCTTGGGAGGACTCACAATTCCATGCCCATGGGGAGTTTCCTTCCCTCCCTCCCTCCCTCTCTCCCTTTTTTTCCTTCCTTCCTTCCCTCCCTCCCTCCCTCCCTCCCTCCCTCCCTCCTTCCTTCCTTCCTTCCTTCCTTCCTTCCTTCCTTCCCTCCGTCCTCCACCTCCTCCCTCCCTTCCTTTCTTTGATTTTGGAGACAGAGTCTCCTTTTGGCACCCAGGTTGGAGTGCAGTGGCAAGATCACGACTCACTGCAGCCTCAAACTCCTGGGCTCAAGTGATCCTCTTGCCTCAGCCGTCTGAGTAGCTGAGACCACAGGTGCCCACCACCACACCTGGCTAATTGTTTTTTTTTGGCAGAGATAGAATTTCACCATGTTGCTGGTCTCAGCCTCCCAAAGTGCTGGGATCGTGGGGAAATGTCTTTAAATTTCTGTCTTTTGGTGTTGTCCAAGAGAAAGCTAAAGAACAATTCTGGGGAGTTTCACATCTTGTAGCCATGAACCTGCCGTTGCACTGAACTTGAGAGATTTTCCTCAGAACCCTGATCTGGGTGTTCATCCACAGCCATCTCCCGCGTTGCTGAGCTGTTTCCTTGTTTGCGGAAATCAGCACGGAACCACGTGGAAGGCAGTGTGGCTGCGGGGCAGTGCTGCATAAGGAAGATGAGACGTGCCCGCCTTCACTGCGGGGCGAGAATGGGTTTCCCTTGTCCCGAAGGAAGACTTGCTTTGGTCCTGTGTTCACGGTGGGGCGATCTTGCCTTTTCCTAGCCCATCACGATTTCCTCTCTAGGTGGTGGGCGGAAGACCTGCAAGTGAATGGAGGCTCAGATCCAGAAGCTACCCCGACATCGCAGGATCTTCACTCCTTCACGGCAGTGTGAGTGAGGCAGGGAGGGAAGCTGGGGGCTGCCTGCTCAGGCGGATGGATTGCAGGGATGGAGAGGCTCAGAGCTGAGGGTCCTGTGTCTGCGCTGGCCACAGCCCTCCTTTCCTCCAGCTCATCTCAACCTCAGAAGGCCTGTCCACTGCCGATCTGTCTCCTCCTTCCTTTCCTTACTCCTCCTCCTCTTTTTCTACTTCTCCTCTTTCTCCTCGCTGCTGCTTTTTCCTCGTCCTTCTCTTTCGACTGCTGATTTATTTATTTATTTATTTATTTATTTGAGACAGAATCTCTCTCTGCCGCCCAGGCTGGAGTGCAGTGGCGCGATCTCGGCTCACTGTAACCTCCGCCTCCCGGGTTCAAGCGATTCTCCTGCCTCAGCCTCTGGAGTAGCTGGGACTACAGGTGCCTGCCACCCTGCCAGGCTAATTTTTGTATTTTTAGCAGAGACGGGATTTCACCATGTTGGCCAGGCTAGTCTTGAACTCTTGACCTTGTGATCCGCCCACCTCAGCCTCCCAAAGTGCTGGGATTGCAGGTGTGAGCCACCGTGCCTGGCTTTCAACTGCTGATTGACCACCCAAGTCAACTGGGGCAGTGCAGCCTCTGTCCAAGGTCCTGGGGACTCCAAAGCCTGGTGGTGCAACTCTTCTGCCCTCCCTGTCCTGCGTGGGGAGGAAAGCCCAGCACACCTGCTATGTGCAGCTCATTGGGTCCTGGAAGACAGAGGCAAGGGACAGACCCAGGGGAAACAAGGTCTTTTTGGAGAGAGCTGTGTGCCTTGTACCCTCTGCAGCCAAGACATGTGTTTTGCCTTGGCCATCTTTTTTGAGTTGCTAGGCGGTGCCTGGAGGCCTCTAGTTGTTCTTCTCTGCCTCGGAGAAGGCTCCTGCAGGCAGATGTCCAAATGTTTAGCAGAGAGGGGTGGGGTTGGTGAGAGGCACCATCCTCATTTGTAGCTTTCCTGCCCCAGGAGGGACCGCGGCTTCTCCAGCCTTGGATTCTTAACAATTCATTTAAGGGAGGAACATTTATTTGTTCTAAAGGTTTACTGAGCCCCGATTATGCAGTCGATGCTGGGGACAGAATAATAAACAAGACAGGTTTAGTCGCTACCTGCATGGAACCTGAGTCTGCTGTGAAAAATAGCGTAATACAAAATGCACCCAGAGGGTAACAGGCTGCGGTGGGGGGATCAGGAAGCCCTTTGGAGGAGGCAACAGTTACCCTGACCTGAAGGAGGACAGGAGCAAGCTGTGAAGGGGAGACAGCTGGGACCAAGACTCAAGGCAGGAGCCCCCGGGGAGTGCTCCATGAGGCTGGGGTTTAGAGCAAAAGGCAGAGAGGTGGCGGGACCCTGGGAGAGCCTCTGGGGCCTTGGGGACCAAGGACAGGATTTATTCTCTCACTGTGGGAAGCCCCTGGTGGGTCCTGGGCAGGACGAACTGGCTCACATTAAAAGAAAATCACTAGGTCCGCTTCCTTCAGAATTGATTGCAGAAAGCCTGGCATGGAAGCAGGAAGACCAGTTATTACAATCACTCAGTGAGAGAATGGTGGGGACAGTGGAGACAGAGGGAAAGCACATATAAAATACTGCACGGATTTGGGACTGACGGGCACGGGGGAGCGGGGCAGGCAAGGACCATCGCTAAGCCCTGAGATGGAGGATCCCAGGGAGAGGCTGCAGGCACTTGGTGACACCTGGAGACTTGGAAAAGAAGGGGCCGCATGAGACATTCCGTAGCCTCATGCCCAGCACTTTGGGAGGCTCAGGTGAGAGGATCGCTTGAGCCCATTTGTTTGAGACCAGCCTCGGTAACACAGCAAGATCCAATCTCTACAAAAAATTAAAAAATGTATATCTCTGTGTGTGTGTGTATGTGTGTGTGTGTGTGTGTGTAAAACAAAAGACCCAGTGATTCTCTTGCCTCAGCCTCCTGAGTAGCTGGGAGTATAGGTGCCTGCCACCATGACCAGCTAATTTTTGTATTTTTAGTAGAGATGGAATTTCACCATGTTGGCCAGGCTGGTCTCAAACTCCTGACCTCAGATGATTCACCCGCCTCAGCCTCCCAAAGTGCTGGGATTACAGGCATGAGCCACCGTGCTTGGCCTAGTTTTTAAAAGTTTTACAGCCCTGTTTTTGCCCCTGCCCCTTTGGAGCTCCCTGGCCTGCTGGAATCCACTTCCTGGACGAGGTGGAACCCACGTGAGACATTTCAGCCCGTGGCGTGTGTGTGCTTCGTGGTGATACTCAGCACGTAGAGGAAATGGATGAAACACAACGCCATGGCCCCTCTACTGTGTTTGGGAGGCCGTGTGTAACTGCAGAGCAGGTGATCAGTGGAGTCATGGTGGCCAGGATGGGCAGAGGATGGGGAGAGGGACGCAGGTCCCTTTGGACGGAAGTGATCAGGAAGGACTTCGCTGAGAGGGAGGAGGCAGTGGGCGGGCTGCAGGGGGTGGAGTGGCAGGCCTGGGATCCAGAGCAGCAGTGTCAGAGTGAGGCCGGGGACAGGTGCAGAGGGGACAGGCTGGCTGAGTCCGAGGACAGGGAATGCAGTGGCAGGAAATGCTCGTGGAAGTCACGAAGGTCAGCCCGCTGAGGTCACAGGAGGCGAAGCCCCACAGAAGGCAGTCAGGCCTACTCCAGAATCCAGGCCTCTGATCGCTACATTTTTCAAGAGTAAATTGCATCAGAGATGGAGAGAGGGTACTCCCTGTCTGTTAGTTGTGATGTGCCTTACGACTGAAAAATGAGACAGTCCGAGGGTCGGATGGTAAGGAACTGGTTAAGAATAAATGATAAAAATATGTGACCATTAAGGTTTTTAAGGACTTTAAAAATAACGCTGGCTACTGCTCATGATTTATTTAATGTTTTGTGAAAACAGGATATGACTACCCTATTTTCCGAAAAAGATCTAAATGCAAAAATATGTAATTGTATCAGTGTGTTTTAGACTGTATCCTCCAGAGAAGCAGAACCCATAGGATGGAGATCTCTTTCTCTATTTATCCATCTAATTATCTATGTATGTATGTATGTATGTATGTGTCTATCATCTATCTCTATGCAATCTCTATCTATCATCTACCCATCTAATCTAACGTCTATCTAATTTGTCTAACATCTATCTACCTAATCTACTGTCTATCATCTATCTACCTTTATGTAATCTAAATATATCTAACTAATCTGTCTAACATGTATGCATGTATGTATGTATGTTTCTATCATATCTATTTTTCTATTCATGCATCTCGAGGTTAATTTTAAGGAATTAGCTCACGCAATTGGAGCAGCTGGCAAGTTGTAATTTACAGGGCAGGCCGGCAGGCTGGAGACCCAGGGAGGAGTTGATGGTGCATTTTGAGTCCAAAGGTTGGCTGGAGGTGGAATTCCCTCTTCCTCAATTCCGTTAATGTCTCCAACGCCTGGATGAGGCCCATCCTGTTATGGAAAGTGATCTGCTTTATTCAAAGGCTAGCGACGTCAGTGGTTGTTCTAACAAATACCTTCAGGACAACATGTAGACCGACGTTTGACCAATAACTGCTACCGTGGCCTACCCTAGTTGATGCATACAATTAACCATTACTGATCAACCCCAGCTTCTACTTTTGCGTCTATGTTGGGGGAAAGGACTAGAAAGAAGACTGTCAGTGTTCACTGGTGGGATTCTCAGGGCATTTATTTACATTTCTGTCTATCTTCCCAGCTATCTGATAAACATACTTTAAAGATTTTCGTATATACCCACATTAAAGAATGTTAGTATGTAAAATATAAAACATGGCAGTAATAAAAGTGTTCTTGCCCATCTGAGGAACCTGTCCTTTCAGCATCTGCAAAAGGGCCATCCTTGTTTGTATCAATTGCTCCTCCCCATACCCTTGCCATAGTATCATTTCTTTTATTAGCTCTTAAATTTACCTTTTAAAATTATGGAATAATCTATCATATGACAGGAAGGATGAAAAAAGCAAAAATCACCTGTACTCTCACCAAGCGATCAGCGTTGTAGTTTTATTACCATTTCCTTTTAGGTTCTTTTTCACAGTGTGTATATGTACAAAACTTCACCCTAGTTTTGGAAACTTCTTTAATATTCCATCACATGAGGGTACCATATGTTTACTCAGCTAATCTCCTATTGTTGGACACTAATGTTCTTTCCAGTTTTCTGTTATTAGAAACAATTTGGTCCTAAACAGCTTTGTACACAGCTCTTTGCACACGTCTCTGGTTATTTTCCTGAGAATGCATTCCTAGAAGAATAATTGCTGGGCCAATTGTACTTTTGAAAAATTGGACCTGGGTATGCAGAATGGCTTTATCGCAATCCTTGGTTCATATACAGTCTTCTTTGCTCTATGCATGACCCATACACAATGTAACTATTTAAATGATACTCTGTTTTTGAGACAGGGTCTCGCTCTGTCCCCCAGGCTGGAGTGCATTGGCACAATCATAGCTCACTGCAGCCTCAAACCCCTGGATTTAATCGATCCTCCCACCTCAGCCTCCCAAGTAGCTGGGACTACAGGTGCGTGCCACTACACCAGGCTAATTTTTCTTTGTTGGGCTTTTTTTGTTTTTGTTTTTTGTTTTGGTAGAAATGGTCTCAAACTCCTGCATTCAAGCAGTCTGCCTGCCTCGGCCACCCAAAGTGCTGGGATTACATGTGTGAGCCACTGTGCCTGGCCTAAGTGATGCTTTTTTTGACCAGGCTGGAGTATGATGGCATATTCTCGGCTCACTGCAGCTTCCACCTCCTAGATTCAAGCGATTCTTTTGCCACAGCACCACCACACCCATCTAATTTTTGTATTTTTAGTAGAGATGGGGTTTCACCATGTTGGCCAGGCTGCTCTCAAACTCCTGACCTCAAGTCACCTGCCCACCTCAGCCTCCCAAAGTGCTGGGATTACAGGCACAAACCACCGTGCCTGGTCCTAAATGATACCTTTAATAACGTAAGCCCACCACCCAAAACACAAACTAAGAACTTGACGATAATCTATGGCTCCCCCACCCCTCTTACCCAAGGTAACCATCTTCTCAAGCCTCTGTTCATTCTTCTGCTTTTCTTTTTATATATTTCTGTTGTTTCTACTTGTATTTCCCAAAGCATACATTTTCTTTATCTTTAAAGAGGTACCGTCTTGTATATACATTTTGTGACTGACTTTTGCAATTAATACGATATTGCTGAGATTCTTTCACATTGCTACATCTCAACATTGTTCACTCAGTGCAGTGTTCCACTATAGTGTCCCACCGGGTGAAAATACGAGCTAGCTATCTTGTGTTTTGTGGCTCCCGTTCAAGGGTGTTTCTAGGATCTTGATATCATGAACGGTGTTGGCACAGCATGCCTGCGTGTTTCTCCTTTTACACATGTATATATACATAGGAGTGGAGTTGCCGTGAATATTCAATTTTAGGAGATAATTTCAAGCTGTTTTTCTAACTTGGTGAGCCTCTCCAACATCTATAAGCAGTCCTGTGGATCCACATCCTCTCCAGCACTTGGTGTTATTAGACTGTTAGTATTTATTAATCAAATACATAGACAGTGGTCTCTCATTATGGTCTTGATCGTATTTCCCTGATCACTATATATGGCCATATTTATTTACTCTTCTGTGAAATTCCTGTTTTTCCATTGTATTGCTTATGTTCTGATTGATATTCAGTCCAATTTTTTTATTATTTTTTTAATTTTAGACAGAATCTTGCTTTGTCGCCCAGGCTGGAAGGCTGGAGTGCAATGGCACGATCTTGGCTCACTGCAACCTCTGCCTCCTGGGTTTAAGTGATTCTCCTGCCTCTACCTCCTGAGTAGCTGGGACTACAGGAGTGTGCCACCACATCTGGCTAATTTTTGTATTTTTAGTAGAGATGGGGTTATACCATGTTAGCCAGGCTTGTCTCGAACTCCTGATCTCAGGTGTTCTGCCTGCCTTGGCCTCCCAAACTGCTGGGATTACAGACTGGGGTTACAGGTGTGAGCCACCCACACCCAGCCCTAATGTATTTTTGATATTAATCCTTGTCAGTTGCATGTATTGCAAATATCTTGTGACTTGTGTTTTTACTTTCAGAGGTGTCTTTTGATAAAGTTCTTAATTTTAATATAGTCAAATGTGTTGATCTTCTTCTTTATAGTCACTGATGTTTGTTTAAGGAAATCTATTCTTACCCCAAGGTCTAAATGATATTTAGCTATATTTTCTACTAAGATGTTTAAAGTTGTGTTTTTAACATTTAAGTCTTTAATCCATCTGGACTCGATTTGTCAACATGGTGTGAAGAGACGATACAATTTCTTCTGTTCCCAGATGGCTAGTCATTTTTCAACTTCACTTACTCAATAGTATATATTTTTTGTTTTTCCCGGACCGTTCTGACATATAACTTTTGTCGTATACCAAATGCCATATACTTTAAGGTGAGGTTCCCTTTCTGGAGTATCTCTCTGATTGACTTCTTTTTCCCTGTACTAATATGAGACTATCTAAGTTACTATAGGTTCATACTAAGTCCTAAATAAGGTGGGGCAAGTCAAGGCTTTCTTCCCTCCTTTTCATCTGCAGAAGTGTCTCCTTATTCTTGCCTGCTTGTTCTATATCATTTAACAAATTTCGTTAAAAATCTCTGTTTGGACTTTGAAATAATATTGAATCAACAGATCCATTTGAGGAAAATTGATATCTATATAATGTTCAACTTTCCTATCCATGAATATGGTATATTTCTTCCACTTAGGATTTTTCTAAGAGCTCTCAGATAAAATTATATAATTTTCTCTGTTGAGATTATGAACACAGTTTGTTAGATTCTTTTTTTTTCTGAGATGGAGTCTCCCTCTATTGCCCAGACTGGAGTCAGTGGCACCATCTTGGCTCACTGCAACCTCCGTCTCCTGGGTTCAAGCAATTCTTCTGCCTCAGCATCCTGAGTAGCTGGGACTACAGGCCCACACCACCACGCCCAGCTAATTTTTGTATCTTTAGTAGAGATGGGATTTCACCATGTTGGCCAGGCTGGTCTTGAACTCCTGTCCTCAGAAGATCCACCTGCCTCAGCCTCCCAAAGTGCTGGGATTACAGGCATAAGCTATGATGCTTGGCCTACTTTTTAAAATGTTTATGGCCCTGGCTGGTCTTGAACTCCTGACCTCATGATCCACCCACTTCAGCCTCCCGAAGTGCTGATATTACAGGCATGAGGTTTGTTAGATTCTTTAGTAAGCATTTGATATTATCTGTTGATGTGGATCTCATTGCCAGGTAGCTCTCTGAGCTCCTTCTGTTTATTACTTTTTTCTCTTAGCAGAGTATTGGAATGAGGCCATTGAGAGCTGGGCTGAGGGAATGTTTTGGGAATGGATGGTCTGGCCCATTTGCTGTTGCCTGAGCAAGCTAGTGAGGATCTCTGCTCTGGGCTCACTTGGGAGGAGAGCATCTACTCTTCTCTGGGGAAGAGTCATGGGTGCCCTGGGTGAACCAGGGAGGAATTCATTAAGGGAGAAGCACCCAGCCAGGAGATACTTTGTAGAGAGAAGGTAGGGGTTCCCAAGATTCATGTTTGAGTACTGGCTCTGGAGTCTACCAGCTGGAGACTTCCAAAAAAGACTTAATCTCTGTCCTCTATTAGCAAAGGTGCTCAAAGGTGAGGTTCACAGGAGGCGATTTCTGCACAGAGTTTAGAACAGTATGAGGGATTTTCCTTTTATCTCCCTACCAGCTGAGATTGGTGAGCCATTTACATTGTCAGAATGCTTGTGACAAATGAACAGCCACAGAGTCAAAGCCAAGCAAAAGATCATCACAAAACAGAACAGATGTTCCCACTCTCTGAAGACAGAGTTGTAGTTTCATGGACCTCAAAATGGAAAGATTCATCCAAGGAGTATAAACTAAGGGGACACTGAGCAATGCCACTTCTGGGGCTTTGAGAAGCTGCAGAATTCTGGGCACTGCTTCTTCCCTTCTATGGCAGAATGCTAAGGGGAGAAGCTGTCATTGCAATGTGAATAGAGGCAACTGGGAATTGCATTAAAGGGACAACAAGGATCTCCCAGCTTCATTCTGGGGACAGCCGACATGAACCCTGCCTCAGTCCCAATCTCTGTAACATTCACCTCTAACCCCTTTTTGGCCTCGTAGGCTTCCTGCAATACTTCAATTGGGGCCTTTGCCATGATGACTTCAGGATTTTTTTAAGGCAATTTTATAACTTTATTTGATGTATTTGATGATCAACGATTAGTTCTCATCCACATTGACTGTAGATTTTTGAAAGTGGTAACAGGTACATAGGTAACAAAAGTACAGAGCTTATTTGGTGAATCTTCATCCTCATTACGTTTTCTGGATAACCACACATGGATTCAGTATGGGAGCTTCCTTATTCCTTTGGCCCAGACAGCTTTGTTGAGCCTGGTATCAATGTGCACATCTGGAGTTCCCATCTCCTTCATGGCAAATTTCCTAATCTCTTTGAGCGCCCGAGGGGCGTGCTTCTTGAAGCCCACTCCATCGCTGCACTTGTGAATACTGATGGTGTATTCTCGGGTCACCACCTCGTTGATGGCAGAACGGCCCTTTTTCTTCTTGCCATCCTTCTTTGCGGGAGCCATTCTGCCAGGTCCAGGTTGGAAAGGAAGAGCATGAGGGATTGTGGGAGAAGGGAAGCCACAGCTGCAGGTACCCACATCAGGGTATTTTTTAAGTTCCTCTTGGATTCCATCCAGGCTTCCCTATGATGCTGGAGAGGGGCTGCCCGGCTTGCGACCTTTAAAGTACCGTGAAAACCGTCTTCCACAAGTTCCCAGAAGCTCCCTGATGCCCTTCTCTGATGTAAAGATCTTTAGATGGTACCTCGTCTCGTGTTAGAAGCTTTCTCACTAGGCAGCCAAAAAGGCTCCATCCTCACCTGATTTGTGGTCCCCAGAAAGGAGCCTGCATTAGGCCGATAAGTCATCGTCCAGAGAGGTGATGACAGTCGTCTCCATGACCACTGATTAATGAAAACAGGGCTAGTTGGACACAGAGTAGATGGTTATAAATGGTGCTGTCAGAGAAAAATAATTATTGTATTAATAAGGAAACGGCTCAAAACCAGGCTCTAAAAAAAGAGAACTGGCAACTTAGCATCTCCATGGGTTTCCGAGGCGGACTTGATGGAACGGTGGGGAGGCTGGGGGAAGGTGTTTGAGCTCCCCCACCGCCCGCCTCTCCAGAAGGCCGCCCCTCCTTGCCTGCGCACGTCCACACGTGGCTGCGCAGTGGGTGTGTTCGGCCTGACCCAGCTCTCCCGGGATGCGGCAGATGAGCCGGGGTTGCGTGCGGGCTTTTGGTACCACTTCTAGCAGGAATGGGGAAAAACGAGCATATCTTATTGTACCTGAAACACTCTATGATATGTACTAAATATTATGACTACTCGGGGCCTTGCAATAATTGATTCACCCACACAGCCATTTAGTCTGCGAGCTGTTCGTTTTACAAATTCTACAATCTTTTAGAAATTCTTTCAGTGCAGAAGATTGCTGCCTGGCCTCAGATTCATTATGGTGATTGAATCCTCTTCAATAGAGAACGGTTTAAAGAGAGCACAGGCCCCGTGCGTCTCACTCAGAGTGAAGGCGCATAGGTTAAAAGCTTGTCTGGTGGCATAATTCACTGCCGCTATGCCAAACAATCACGTCTTATTGTGACCTTCATAAGATACAAAAAGGCAACAGGATAGAGCTTGGCTTTTTTTTAAACCCACTCACAGATTTAGCTTCCCAACATCTGAAGCTTGGAGAATTCCTAATTAAATAACCAATTAATAATGTAGAATAGAAAAAGCTATTTTTTTTTTCTGAAACGCCAAATCATAATTAATCAGAGTACAAAAAGCTGCCTGTCTTTATATCAGAAAAATATAGACTAGGTATTTAAATATTCCACCACACCTGAACCCTGGCCATCCGTCATTGTTATGACTTAAAACATCTCAGACTAAATTAGGTTTTGTTTGTATAGAGCAGTGAAAGTCAGATGGCTTGAATGACAAAATTAGAACATGCTCAAATCACTGAGACAAAACCGCATAAAGAGAAAGATGTGCAGGAAAAGGGCTGCCAGTATGAAGCAGAAATCTTCCACTGATTTATTTTTTTTTTTGAAAAAAAAATGTGTTATTTCCTATTTACCCAACCACTTGGTGTAAGTATACATTTTTGACCCCCAGGGAGACATACCAGGAAAAGAAAAATTATCCCCATCCCCTTGTCAGTTGCCCAAAATAGCATGCACAGCTCTAAAGAAGTCATACCCTCCCCATCACTTCCCCCTCGCTCCTACCCAAGTTTCTCCACCTCTGGCTGGCCCTAACCCTGGCCTTGGTGTCTACACCCTCAGCCGACACGCCTGCCGCTCCAACCCACACCCAATCCCCGCCCACTGATATTGTCAGTAACACCAGGCAGCAGCCACTAAGGTTCTCCCCCCACCCACCCGGGCACTCCACACCACCTCCCGGCACATTTATAGTTCAAAAGAAAAGCTCATTTTTATCGTTGGTGCCACCTCCACAATTTATACTTTGCCCATGAAATACCAAAACCAGAGAGTACATTTTCCAAGGAAGAAATTTGATAAAAACACTTTTATTGATGGAAGAGATTGGCAGAGACGGTTGCCGTCTGCAAGGAGGCAAAGGCTCCTGCAGGTGTGGGTTGATCCAGGGCTGCCCAAGCGTCCCTCACTCAGGCACTATGCATGTCGTTTTGTGTTTTTCGAACATGCTAAGCGTTTCCTTACCCTCTGGCTTTTGCTGCTGCCGTTTCCTCCTCATGGAAGTGAATATTTGAAACCCACCTGGTCTTCCCGAGGTGACCCAGTTATTACTGTGTGAGAACATCTTCCTGGCTTCCCTGTGAAAATTGTCCCATCCTGCCTGTGGACTCCCGTGTTACTTTGCTGATCTCATTCTCCCTTGTGTTTCTGGGTGTGAACCCTACCCATGACTTCCCTGCCTCCTGGGGGCCGGTGCCCTGAGTCCAAGCCAGCCCTGCATCAGGGCTGGGCCCAGGGTGTGGTCACGTGATGGTGGGGCCACAGTGCAGACTTAGAGGGACCCTCTCTCTGCCCACGAGACCACCAGCCTCTGTCCCACCCAACGCCACAAATCTCCTTCAATATATAATTTGCTTTTATCATAGCAATAAATAATTTTTGGTGACGTTTTTACCGTGAGACTTTGTGCAGTGTTTTCTTATTGACAAAACCACTATGAATCAACACACATGAACACAATAAAAATGTGAAGGCTCTCTGCATTACGGCTGAGGTTTTGTCAATAGGGCAGTGCATTGATCTCTGCTCCTCTTTGGGGTTATTTGTGGAGCATCAGCGGGTGGGTTTCGGAGCTACAGAGCTCAGGACGTGCAGCTCCTGAGCCTGGGGTTTCCTGCCACACTCCCCCAGGCGCTGCCTTCATGAAGATGGCAGAACCACAGAGAAATCTCAGCCTTGCCGGGCAAAGAGTAAGAAGACAGGGAGCTGGGAGACAGCTTGCTCACCTGCCCTCCCTCTCTCCCTCCCTCTCTCCCTCTGTTCCTCCCTTCATTCCTTTCCTCCTTCCTTCCTTCCTTCCTTCTTTCCTTCCTCCCTTCCTTCCTCCCTCCCTTCCTTTCCTTCCTTCCTCACCTCTCCCCTCTTCCTTCTTTCCCTCCGTCATCAACCAAAGCAGTCAGTCCACTGCCTGCCACATCCGGAGCTGTGTACTGGGGGCCTGGGGGTCAGCCCTGGCCAGCTCACAGGGCGCTCCCATCTGGAGGAGATGCAGACCTGTGACAGTGGACCCTCCTGATGGGTGCTGCTCAGACACTCCCGCCATTGACAGAGTGCCTCCTGCACACCAGATTTGGGCTGAGGTCTGCTCATGACTGCGGTCCCTGCTGTCAGAGTAGGGGGTGGAGGGCAGGTGACATTAAACACTTAATCACCCAAAAAAAGCCCATTGGTCCCCAGAGTGGTGAGGGAAGGAAGGGTGCTCTTAAGGGAAGCCTTAAGAGGCCCCAGGGTGCTCTTAGTAAACCGTGGGCGATCTGCCCTGGTAGGGGCGGAAGGGCTCCTAGATGTGGCATCTGTACCAGGCTCACAGCATCCTGAGTGCTCCTGGTGGCACAGTGACTGGAACAAGCCCGGTGTGTTTGAGGAGCTTCGAGACCCTGTGGCTAGAGCAAGTCAAGGCGGGCGAGGCACAGGGAGCGGACTGTCGTCAAGAGGGTGGGGGTGAGGCTGGAGCAGTTTCCAAAGGGGCTAGGCCCTGAGGTTTTCTGGGCAGCAGGAGCCCATGTGACAGGGCTCTGTCCCTCCACTGTCCCCACCTAGCCACCCCCTGCTGCCACCACGGGCCTGTCCTCTCCAGGATCCCTTCAGACCATCCCTGCCCAGACCCAGCTGTGGGCTGCCCTCCCTGACACCCTCCAGGTGGGAGACCGACGGGGCCTTTACACCCTTCAGGGCACAGTCTGCTTCCCACCCTCCCCTCCAGGGCCTCGAGGGGGAGCCTGCCCGCCCTCACCTGCCCACAGCAGAGAAGCCCAGGGGACCGTCCCCCATCATGCTGTCTCTGTACTGGGGATGCTTCTTGCTAACAAACCCCATCCAAATCCTACCCTCTATGGAGGCCCAACAGAACCACCCTTCTCCAGGAAGCCTTCCCAGATTGCGTTGCCTTCAGGGCTGGGCCAGTAAACCTAAGACCGTAGGGAGGGAGAGATGACCTGTGGCCAGCGGTGTGGGTCCCCCACCTGCCCGAGGCCATCAGACCCACCTCCCTCTCTCCTTCTCTGTCTCTTTCAGGGGCTGGGTTTGCCACACTAACCACGTCTAGAAGCTGCCCATTCATGTCCCCAGTTTAGTGAGGGAAACAGATCCTGACCCAGGCCTGGGGGTCCAAGCGAGGAGCCAGCAAGGGCAGGGTCGAGCCTGGTGTCCCCACAGACCCATGATCCCCACGGAGTGCAGCTGGCTGTGGAGTTGCCAGCCGGCCAGCCCCGAATCCCTGAGCCATGCCTGTGCAAGTCACCCACCCGCCTGCCCTGTCATGACGTTCCAGTAGGCGGGGTCCGCTTTTTCTGGGAGTGATCACTGTCCAGCGTGGTGGTTTACTCGTTGGAGGTCTGTCTTCTCCCGCCACACCTTGAGATCCTGGGAGCAGCAGGAGCAGGGATGTCCTCCTGGAAAGACATGGGGGCAATGGACAGTCTCATCAAGAGAGAGAGGACTTGCAGTGGCATCTGCATAGAAATCAAAAGAGCACCAATTGTGTGCTGCAGAGGAGGGGGTCCCTCCAGCCTGCTCCACTCCTCCCCCCTGACCCCTGCCTGTCTGTCCAGCTTGGCACTGTCCCGCAGCACCTAGAGCCACAGTGGCCCGGGGCAGTCACCAAGGATGGAGCAGCACTCAAGGCCCAGGCACTTTTTGGGGCACACATCAAGCTACCACAGGTAGGGGGGTCTTCCTAATTCACCCCCGAGGGTAAGGCCCACCCTGCTGAGGGCAACTGCCCTTCCCTAGTCTCCTAGAAGCTGGCCAGGAAATCAGGGTTTCCCTTTAAGGATGACGCCTGCAGCAGCCACAGTGGCCCGCCCGGCTCAGCCCCCACCCCGTGGCACCTGCCCACACGGCACCTGCCTGGGGCGGCCCGCTGTGCTCCCGGCAGCCCTCCTGACGTCAGCGGCAGCCACGGGGACGCTGCCTCCTCCACCACACGTTGCTCACAAAGTGTAGGCAAAAGGCAGGCGTCCAATTGCTGCGGATGAGGAAGAGAAATAATTTAGTTTCTAAATCGGGACTGGCACCGGTGGCCAGACCCTGGAAGGGGCGTCTGTCGGCTTCGGGGCAGCCACTCCTGCAATGGAGGAGAGGGTCCAGTCCTCCACGGGGAGTTGGGGGGCTCCCCAGCTTTGGCCCTGGGTGCCAAAAGCCCCGAGAACAAGCCATCTGAAAATTAGGATTCTGCATCGCCTGTCAATACCCAGAAGCCCACAGCCTTTCATTAAGATCCGCCTGACATTTCTGTTATGCTCAGAAATCCCGAAGACATGCCAAGAGCCTGCTATTTGCCATCACAGCCGCCTGGGAAGCCGCGGGGCCGCCAAGCCCATTGTGCTGAAGTGCCCCCTAGGAGGCAGGATGGTAGGACGCGTTGGCCCTGGCAGGGGCAGAGGGCGGCTTGCCCCAGAGGCAGTTGATGGAAAGCCCAACCTGGGAGGCTCTGGGCTTTGGGTTCATGCCCTCCAGGGGGCCGTGGGCAGCTTCTCCTCACTCACATTCCATGAGGGCGTCTGAGTCCATGGAAGCTCCTGCAAAACCGATCAGGAGCTGTGGCATCCCACAAGCTTGCACGGAACCCTTCTGTGTGCCAGTGCTGTATAGGTGCTGGGGCACCAAGGCCTGGTTTCTGGGCTCCGGGGCCTCACGTCCAGGAAGGGAGGTGGATATGGAGCAGAAAATGGATGAGAGGGCAGCCCAGGTACGGGTGGGTGAGGGAAGGAGGCAGGCTTTGCTGGATCAGGGGCTTTGTGGATATTGGGCATTGACCCAGCGTCTCAGAGGGAGGACCTGTCATTTGGCCAGCGTGCCAGGAGTAAATGTGCCTGAAAGGTCACGGAGATCACAGAATGTGTGCTATGGAAATGCAGCCTCTCCAGGAAGGCTGGGGCAAGCTTTGGGAAGGGAGGGAAGGACCGCGTTGTAGAGTTAGGTGACGTGGTCACATCTTAGCTCTGCAAGCAGGTACCACCGGGCAGTGGAGGACAAACCACACCTTGGCATGGAAGTGCATGGCCGTCCCTGGAAAAGCAGGAGGTGTGTGGAGGGAGGAGGGCCATCCAGGGGCTGAGCAGGCTAGCCCAGCATTGCTATGGGACTGACTGTAACATTCTGGATGGAAAAACCTGTGGTCATTCAGGAATGCCCACAGGACAGGAAAGAGACTGGCTCTGGGGTCTGTATGGTTCCAGGAGTCTGACTGCAAGTGACATAAATCCAGGTTTTGGCCTCCACCAAAATGCAGAATGTATTGGTTTATATACCATGTTGCCTTCAGGCGTGGTTGGATCAAGGCTCCTCAAGAGTGCAATTAAGGTTCTGCTTCTCTTGAACAGTCTTAGCTCTGCCGTCCTCTATGTTGGCTTTATTCTAACCAGCAACTACCGGCAGCAGCTCCTATCACCTTAGCAACCCAAGGACAATTGCTCCTATAAAAGTCACAGGTAAAGCTTTGTTGGCTGAGCTCCGGGCCTGTGCCTTTCTCTGAGCCAATCCCTGGCCAGGGCGATGTGGTGCTCTGATTGGTTAATCCTGGGTCATGTAACCATCCCACAGAGTGTGAGCTGTTGCCTGAAGAGGAGGCATGATGTGGGATTGGGGATGGGGAGAGGGGGCAGAGACAATAGAAGTCACTGTGGCGTTCCCAAAGCAGGTCACACATTCGTCATGCCCTTGAGCTTCCCCCCTTGTCCTAGAAACCTTGCACCTTCTAGGGTCCTCTAGCCTCATGCAGCCAATCCCAGTGAAGCCATAAGCATCACACAGCCCGCCCCCGAGCCAGGCTGAGCCTGGGGAATCTGGATGAAGGGGCAGGTGGGGCCCAGCAGTCAGCTCCTCGGCCCGGTGCAGGAGCTGGGGAGCCCGGGACAAGGAGGAAACTGAGGCTTTGCAGCCATGTGGGCTAATGCCTGCAGCGATCACCATAGGCTTCCTGGAAGAGGCGGGGGCTGGGGACAGAATAGGAGAGGTGGACAGAATATGGCAGAGAGACCCATTTTCCATCTTCCCTGGTAGAGTCTCTTGCACAACCTGGGAGGTGGTGGGACTTAGACCTTCACCTGGAGCCCAGGGACAGCCACGGGGCTGAGGTGAAGACAGTGAGAAGCAAGTTTAGAGGCCCTAGAGCTTGGAGTGGAGTCCCAGACAGCTGTCCCTCCAAGGGGACAGAGCTCTGTGTACCCATGGGGTGGTGGACCCTGCATGGCACCCTCAGAGCTCACTCCACAGGAGGAACCATGAGATCATACTTTGCCTTGCCTACCTGGTGCTTGGAGAAGCTTATGGTACTGCCTTGTGATTTTTGTATAGTGACAAAAACTCCATTTCCTGCAACACGGCAGCTGAGGGACCTCAGATGGCTTAAATAGTCAGGCTCAATGAAACTGAGTACCTCCTGCCAGGCCCTGGGAGAAGAGAGACCCTCTAGGAAGCCAGCCCCCACCCTGACCACCCTCCATCTCCCTTACCACCCCAGCCGCCTGGAAGCTTCCAGTCACGTGCATGAGATCAGGAGCTGTGTGAATCGAAGGGGGATGGGAACATACCTGGTCTAGCCTTGCAGGGTGTAGGGCCTGGAACTGGTGAAGGAGAAAGGTCTCTGGAGACTATGCCTTGTCACCACCCTGCACTCAGCCAGAGAGTTGATTCCTGGAAATGAAATTTCAAATCTGCACTCGTAGGCATCCTATTTCTCGAGCACCCCTGGCTCAAGGCACAGGGATCCCGTGGAGCAGTGGTTCCTGCTGCTGGTCTCACGTTTGGCAAGAAGAGAAGATGGCAGCAAGCTCACCGCCATCTGAGAGCCTGCAGAGCTCCGGGCAGGGAGAGGGCCAGGAAGCTTTCTGAGAAGGGAGGCGCATAGAGCATTAGTGACTCCAGTGTGTGGGAAGGAGAGGAACAGGTTAGGAAAGTGTGTTGTGGGCAGTGGCAACAGACCCAGCCAGGTTGGGCAGAGGGATCCTGGAGGACAGTCAGGGAGAGGCAAGCCACAGAGGCGAGGCCTGACTGGGAAGGCCTGGAATGCCAGACAAAGCTACCAACTTCATTCTGTAGCTCGCGCAGCAGGAGAATGAAAAGATAAAGTCTGCAGAAAAGGAATCTGGCCAAGTTCACTGACCCCTAACATCCGTCCACCCATCTATTCCTTCATTGATCATTCGATCCATCCATCCATCCATCCATCCATCCATCCATCCCTTCATTCACCTATCCATCTACCTATTCATCCATCCATCCATCCATTCCTCCATTCACTCATCCATCTACCTATCCATCCCTCCATCCATCCCTCCATCCATCCATCCATCCATCCACCCACCAACCCACCCATCTATCCCTCCTTTCACCCATTCAGCTACCAATCCATCCATCCACCAATTTAGCTATCCATTAATCCACCACTCATCCATCCATCCATCCATCCATCACCCATCCATCCATCCATCAGACCATCCACCCATTCAACCTTCAATTCATCCACCCATCTATCCCTTCATTTCTGCATCTCTTCCTCTATCCTTCCATCCATCTATCCATCTCATCCTTTCTCCATTCTCTCCCTCACCTCCCTACCTTTATTCACCTATCTATTCATCCATCCACCCATCCACCCCCTTTCCCTCCTTCCCTCCCTTCATGCATCCATCCATCCATCCATCCATCCATCCATCTACTCATCTATTACTCCATTTATCTATCCACCCACTTATCCATCTATCCATTCATCCATCTACCCATCTATCTATCCTTAATCCCTGACTTCATTTATCACCCATCCACAGGTTCATCCATTCACTCACACATCCATTCATCCATCTATCTACCCATCCTTTCATCCGTGCTTCCCTTCATCATCCATCCATCCATTTGTCCATTCATCCATCCACCCATCTATCAATTTATTCATCCATCCCTTTATTCCTGCTTCCTTTCCTCCATTTATCTATCTACCCCACCACTGATCTACTCATTTATTCCTTCATCTATCCTTCCAGCCCAAAAGTTCGCTCACTGAGATGTGACCTTCTAAAGGTCTTGGTCAATGGAGGCTAGGGGCCTAAGGACAGCAGACTTTGGCCTCTGAGGGTGGTTTTCACTTTTGTTACCACCCTCCAGCCAGGAGACTGGGCATGTGGAAAGCCAAGGACTATGCTGTGTAGCAGGCAAACCCCTCCCCTCACCAGCTGCCATGCGAGAGTGGCACTCACACCTCAGCTGGATGATTCGAGAGGGAAAGCTGGAAATAGGATCCTAATCCTGATCAGGCTGGGTGGGCAGGGTGGGAGGTCTGTGTTCCCTGTCAGTCCACCCTGACCCTGGAAGGTGACATATTCTGATGGCTGTCCCCAGACAGGGCGAGTTTCCTGAGATTGTGGACAGCTGAAGGACAGAGAATCACTTCTCCTCTTCTTCCCTTTGAGAGTTATTAGACACCTTCTCTGTGCCAGACCCTGGTAATACGGTGGTAGGCAGATAAGACTTACCCTGTCCTTGGGCGCTTACAGCTCAGAGGGGAAGATAAACAGCAGTGAACAATCACCCATCTCTAGTTCCGTGGCAACAGGCCTGCTCATGGGCAGACGCTCAGGGAGGGAATGAAGGAAGGAATGATCCTGGCCCAGGAGGGCCAGGGGGATGTGGTAGCCTCTCTGCATGTTATGTACTCTGTGTATTACGAGTTGAATTATGTCCTCTTGAAACTCATATGCTGAAGCCCCAGTACTTCAAATGTGACCTTACTTGGAAATAGGATCATTGCAGATGTAATTAGTAAAGGTGAAGTCATCCTAGAGACCGGCGGCATCCGAGACACATGCACCCCATCTTTGAGGGCAGGGACAAGCCCAGCACCCATCTTTGAGGGCAGATACAGGCCCAGCACCCAACTTTGAGGGCAGGGATCAGCCCAGCACCCCATCTTTGAGCGCAGGCCCAGCACCCCAACTTTGAGGGCAGGGATCGGCCCAGCACCCCAACCTTGAGGGCAGTACAGGGCCCCTCATCAGCTAAGGGGCCCACGCGGCCGCCCCCTCCTCCCAGCTTGGCCTCGGAGTGCAGGAAAAGCCTGCCTGGCCCTTGTTTATTTTTGGAGAGTTTTAACCGGTTGGGTGAGGAAGTGAACCTTGTTAAAAGGGATTTAACTGTGGGTCATCGCGAGTTTGAGGGACTTAGGAGGAAAGAAAGAAAGGGCTTTTCCCTTCATCTTCCCTGGAGCAGGGGCCCCTTCCTCACAAAGGCCCAGCCAGAGCGGGGACCTCAGTGCCAGCCCAGCTGGAGAGCGCGTTAATGGGGAGAGCTTCAGTCACTTTGGGGACCGGAACAGGTTTCTCAGCTCAGCGGCAGGAAAGGCCTCCCAGAGCCAGAGCACCGATGGGATCTCTTGGAGTGGGGTCGGGGGCGGGGGAGAATCTCCCGGGGACTTTTTTCACTGGCCCCTCCAGGGGAGGGCTGGCCCTCTGCTCTCTGGAACCTGGAGACAGCTCGGGGTTCTGTGGCACACTCAAGATCCACCCCACCCCAAATGAACCCCAGGAACGTGGCCTCAAGGCCCGGGAGCTTCAGACACACCCCTGGGTCTTCGCTCCCAGGGAGTCCTGTCCAGGGAATGGGCCGGGGATCTGCTGTTCAGGGCGCTGGAGATGCCCCTCCGCCCACTTCCTCTGGGACTGAGGGCGAGTCTGTTTCTCTGGCTGAACTTCCTCTGTCCTCACCGAGGGAGGAGCGGCGTCTTCGGCGGGCCTGCGATCCACCGGCCTGGTCACTGTCAGCAGCCCTGGGTAGCTTCTCCACCCAGCCGCACGAGGGGCTGAGTCCCAAGATGACCTTTCCCCAGCCCGGGTAGAGTTCACGGAATCCGATCCCATCCTGGCCTCGCAGAGGGTTTTATTATTAGGGGAAGCGGCAGAAGTGGGGTGGAGGGGGGTCCATCATCTCCCGCAACCAGATAAAATAGAAACAACTAAATAAAGCACCCTTGCCGCTCAAGGGAAAAATTATGCTTGTCAATTATGATTTATGAGCGATTGCCAAACGGGGAATGGGGCCTGCCCGCCTTGGAGGCCACTCTCTGCCTCCCCGCAGCTTGGTGGGTGAGGCTGGGGGCGGCGAGGCTGTGTGGGGAGAAGGTGCCCCCTCCTGCAGCTCTGGCTGTTAACCCCTTGTTGCCTGCAAGGTCAGTGCCTGGCTGCTGGAGGGGAGGGAGGGGATCTCGCGCCCCGGATCTGGCACCGGGGTGGGGAGGGCATATGGAAGGCAGCCATTGGCGAGGTGCCCACGCCAGGCCCTGGCTTCGGGCCCAGCATGAGCTTGGGCCGGCGGTGGGTAAGCTCTCTATCCCTCTCTGCCCTATAAAAAAATCCCTGGCAGAGCCTCCGGTCCGCGCCCGCGCCGCCTCCGCGTCCTCCCGGGCTCCCCGTGGAGGGGCACCAATTTGTCCTCGCCTGCCTGCTCGGGCCAGATGGTGGGTATTTCCAGGCCACAAAGTCCTCTGACCTTTGAACAGTTGCCGCCGAATTTCAATAATGAAAGGGCCTTTTTTTTGAATATGTACAAATGAGACGTTATATTTCCATACATTTTATTTCCAGCCTCATCTGCGAATCTAATATTGACCCGGAGTTATCTGTGATGGGGAAGTTATTAATTCTGACAGATATAAGGGAGAAGCTAATATTCGCCTTTTACAAACACCTAATATTAATCTCAGGCGCTGTAAACGAGTGCCGCACGCCGGCATGGGGGAGATGACACCAGCTCCGAATTTGATAATGAAAAACGGGGAAGTTTAATTTCAGGGAATGGATAAAAATGTTTGCCCGCTGAGAGGTGAGCAGCGCCAAAGGCCCTGGGTGGGTGGGATTCCGGGAGGACGGGGTGGAGGTCTGGGTGGTGACCCCCATCCGAAGGTCCCCTGTGCTGGAGAGGGGACTGAGTTTGGAGCCCACCATCCCTTTGACTCTCACTAATCGCACTTTCAGGAGCTGCCTCTGGACAGGCCTCTGCCCCCTGCTTTGTTCTGAGCTCTGCCAAGGACTTCTTACACTTTTTTTTTTTTTTTTTTTTAACTTTTTGTGGTCTTATCTGTTGTTTTTGCCTCCTCCACCTTCATCCAGCTTCTGGGGCAGGCCTCTGTCCTGGCTGTCATTCTGTCACAGGTTGAATTGTGTTTCCCCCAAACTTAGATGTTGAAGTCTGAATGCCCAGCGCCTCTGATTGGGACCTCATTTGGAAATCGGATCATTGCAGGAGTAATGCATTAAGATGAGGTCACCCTGTTGTAGGGTGGGCTTCTAATTGGATAAGGCAGTGTCCTTATAAAAGGGGGAAATTTGAGCTAAGCATAGTGACTCACACCTGTAATCCCAGCACTTTGGAGGCCGAGGTAGGAGGATCACTTAGCCCAGGGGTTTAAGACCAGCCTGAGCAACACAGGGAGACCCCATCTCTATTAAAAAAAAATTAGCTGGGCTTGATGGCACAAACCTGAGGTCCCAGCTATTTGTGAGGCTGAGGTGGGAGGATTACTTGAGCCTAGGAGCTGGAGGCTTGCAGTGAGCTGTGATTGCGCCTCTGCACCCCAGGACTGGAGACCATACAGTTTCGTTGTTTAAACCTCCCAGTTTGTGGAACTTTGCTACCCAGGTGCCCAAGCAGGCCAGTACACACGCATCTCCTTCGTAGCGCTTGACACCACGGCAATGATGCATTGAGCTGAACGAGTTTTGTAAACTCCACGAGGGAAGGGACAACGTCTACAGTCACCTGTGCACCCTGCCATATCCCAGCACCGGGCACAGTGCCTGCATATCCTAGATGCCCAAAGAGTGGCTGCTGGATCCACGGCTGAGTACCTTGCTCTCTCCAGCCAGAAATACATCTGTAAGCACTCACTGGGTCCCTTATGTTTGCCCAGGATGGTGCCAAGGGCTGGGTGTTTATGCAGGGCACACCCGAGCAACCTGCCCCAGTGCGTCTTGATGAAATATTATTTTTTATTTCCTGCAGACTGTGGGTGCTAGGAGTTGGGTGAGGTGGGGGCTTTGCCAGGAGTTGGGAAATTCATGGTGGAACCCTGAAGGTAGCTTGGCCGGAGGGATGGCCGTGGAAGACCTGGGGCAATGGAAAGCTGGCGTTGCTGCTGGGGCAGGCGGGGCCTTGGGGGCGGTAGTGGCAGTGACTGGTCGTCCTCATCATCACAAAGGATCCTCGCACCATCTGGCTGATGAGGGCATGGAACCGCAGCTCCGGGGACACTGCAGGGTATCACAAAGGATAGTTCCCGTCTCTCCCGAAACACAGGGGCACTTGGTACACCCTGCGGGAGGGGGGGTCGTGGTAGAATAGATCTGGTGTCTTTCGATCACTGGCTGCCAGAACTGGGGAGGACTTCAGGAATCATGGAGTTCACCCTGAGGCCAAGTTGTCAAGTAAGGCAACAGAGGTCCAGAGAGGAGGAGCAACTTCTCCAAGGTCACACAGCAGTGCAGATTCAGAGCGTGGGGAGGGCCCAGGCCTCCGGGCCCTGGCCCCAGACTTAGGGGTCAGACACTTTTCCAGGAAGCAGGGATTGAGGAAGCACTGCCTTTGATAGGGAACTCATGAGTTTTCCTTTCTTTTCTCCTTGTTTCCCCTTCAGCATTTGATGGGACCCCAGGAGCTGGCTGCTCTTCTGCTGCCCCATGCCACTCCTCCTCGCTCCCTCTGTCTGGCCACCCTGGTCCTCACACTAACCCACACACACAGCCCGCCCCTCCCACTTCTCAGCATCCCCACCCCCGGCACTCCCCTGCCTCTCCTCAGCACAGTGGGAACAGGGCGTGTTGACTCGAGATGAGCTCTAGGGAAGGGGGTCCTCGGAATAGACAACTGCGGACCAGCTTCTCAAAATCATGACACAAGCCAGACCCACAAACCCACGTTTCAAGCAGAGACTGACGACTAAGGGTTGGGGGCTCGGAAAACCAAGCGCCGTGATCGCTTTCCTCCTCTATTCTCTCCAGGCATACAGACGCCGTCCCTTCCCATCCCCTGCGTGGCTCATGATCCAGGTGACGCGGGGAGACAGAAGGCCCTCTGCAACTTCTGCAAACCGCAAGCTAGGCCTCCTCCACTCCTAGCCTCTGGCATTCCTGGAAAACTGGGCTCTCAGCAGTAGCTTCCAACAGGTTCTATCCTAGAGAACTGGCCCTGACTCTGCCAGGATCCCAGCCTGCCAGCTTGCCATCGGGCTGGGAACAGGCCCTGCCCTTCCCCCACTGGATGGTCACTGTGGCTCCATCCATCCCAGGGCGGTTCCTCCCTGGAGCCCTTCTTCAGCAGGAGAGCACTGAATGGAGAGCCAGGGGCCCCTCGCCCAACCCTGGTGAGCCAAGGCTGTTTATTGTCAGAAAGATGACTAAGAAATCCCCGCCATATTGTATCATCAGCATTATGATCGGAGAAACAACACCTACAAAATCTATTATTCATTAAGTGTAACCGATATATAATTTAAAACAGTGGGTTTTGTCAAATAATGTTAGGTCAGCATAATTTTCTGCCTATTACTAATATCTATAACATCTTTGCCTTAGTCAGCTCTATTTAAATATGCAATCATTTACAGCTTTTGAGAATATTTCTGTGCACTCCCAATTTCCAATATTCAACGACGACAAATTTTATGCTGACATCAATAGCGAACTATTAAAGACACTATTTCATTATTGGTTTTTCATCCCAAAAGTTATTTACAATTATATACTAAGCACTAATATTAAAGGAAACCATTTAAATGAGGTGCTATCTACTTTAACAATATGTCTGTCACAGAATGAGATTGTGTTTAAAGATTTTATCAAGAAATGGTTGTTTGCTGAGGTTATGTTTTGTCCATGAAATATGCATTTCATATCTCTTTCATTTCATTAACATAATTTAATTTGTGCTTTGCATTTTGTGCATAATACATATTTGATTTACAAAACAAATATTTCCATTAGAAAATGAATTTCATGCAGGCAAAAAAGCAGAACCAAATGATGTATTGAAGGAAAATAAGAAGAAATGAAATGCATTTTCTCAGTCTATTAAAAAATCTATGGCATTGACAGAAAGTGCACTTAGTGCTACATTTAAAAAATAGCACATATGTCAATGTATTAACAAATAGAATTGGAAATACAAATATTTCCCTATATCAAGCCAAGAATCTCTTTATTTTAATTGAGTTGATTTAAAAGCCCAACTACAATTTAATTTTTATTTCATGATGTGGTGCTGGGGCTGGTGCCGTTGGAACTGCGTGGGGTTGGCGGTTGATGGAAGAAGATAGTTGACCTTAAAAATGGCTTTTATTGACAATGGAGAGACATGGTTGAATAGGAAAGAAATGGGAAGCGGGGCCTTTGTGATCTGGGGGGCCGGGAGGGGCGAGCGGGGCTGGCGGGCTTCTGAGCCGCTCCTGGCTCGGCTGTTCCTCTGCCGACCCCTCCCCGGCCCCCCTCGTTCCTAGCCGGGGCTGCTGGGCTGTTCAGGGACCCAGGAAGTGAGGAACGCGAGTCTCCCTTGGCCCACGCCCACGACGGGAGCTCTGGAGTTAGAGGGTTGTAGGAGCTCGGGGCTCAGGACCCACCAGGAACCTGCTCCCCTTCCCAGCCCACAGGGGGCCCCCTCTCGTGTGCCGGGAGCAAGTGCATCTGAATCTTATTTAAAGGGGATGTGAGGGGCTGACAGTGGTTATGTCAACGATGGAAGAAGTGGCCGAGATGCCCACGTCAGTCACTGGCACAGGACACCTGGCAGAACCCCCAACCCACCGGCCCCAGACCGCCCCTCCCACCCCTCACCATCCCCACTCCGGTCAGTCCCCTGCCTCTCCTCAGCACAGTAGAAACAGGGGGTGCTGATTCCAGATGAGCTCTAGGGAAGGGGGCCTTAGGAATAGACCACTGCAGTCCAGCTTCTCAAAATCACATAAGGAAACTGAGGCTCAAGGATGACATTGCACAGTGAGTCTGTGGCCAAGCCGTCTACACTGGCTACCATGACTCTGCTCCTGTTCCCTAATCTAAAAGCTCTTTCCTTTACCCTGCTAATCCACACCCAGTCTACCTTGGGCCCCCACAGAACGAGGAAGCAGCATGCCAGCTCCCGGGACACACGAAGCAGGGTGGGAGGCTCAGCCTGTTGGGAAGATCCCAGTGGCCTCTTTGTTGGGGGTTGGGGAGGGCTGCTCAGGGAGCCTGAGAGCCTCCACTTTATGTATGCAGGGGGCAGTGGTAAGCATGGGGGATCTCAGAGAGGCTGTGGTGTACAGTTGCACAGGCTGTGCACTGAACCACAGTAGGCATGTCATTCACACGGATGAAGATGAGAAGGGCTCCCTCAGGAATTGTGCAGTGCAGCACCTCTGGCTCTGCACCAGGGCTCTCAACCAGGAGGTAACATCACACCGTCCTAGGTCCTGGGACATCACAGGCAGGGATGGGGCTGCTGCCACACACTCATACACATTTACATATGCTCACACACACTCTGACATCCTCATACAACTTAAACTCTCACACACGCACCTCCCTACCCACCCACATGCGCACACACTCACCCATGCTCACCACCCTCTCACGCCCTATGGAGGCCCTGAGGGCCAGCCTGTCCCTCTGTGCACAACCTGGCCTGTGCTCTCCCCATCAGAATGGGGCTACCCTGAGGCTGGGCCATGCCTCTCTGACAGTCCCCTAGAGCCTCTAGGCCAGAGGAGCCTGGGCCATTATGCATGGGGGCAATGTCCACAGGCCTCTGGGCCACAGGTACCAGGCCAGGGGCCGAGGGGGACAAGGAGGGCTTCCCCCAGCATCTGGATGGGACCTGGGAGCTGGGGGTATGTGCTAGCCAGGCCAGGGACAGCCTGGTTCTCGCTTAATAAAACGGTGCCCCACTTCTCCAGCCCCTTCCCCTCCCGTGGGCCCCTGACACCCAGGGCCAGAGGAAAATGTGGTTTGTCATTAGAAAAATCTTTTCTTTCAATCCCAAGAATTGCAAAAAAAAAAAAAAAAAAGAGAGAGAAGGAAGAAAGCAGCAGAGAAACCAAGAAGCTGAATTTCTGCTCAGGAGGGGCATGACGGAGAGGGAAGAGGGCTGGGGCCGGGATGCCTGGCTCTCCTGGCATCTGTCTTGAGACACTCTATGTCAGGAGCTCCTGGACAGCAGCAGGTAACTCTCTGATTGTCCATCCTGGCCCCAGCCTGGGCTCCTAGCTGTGCTGCCTAGGGCTGATGCGGAAGCAGAGAACCCCCTTTGTCCCGCAGGTCTCTGTTGTACCACGGGGCTGCCGAGGCCAGTGATCTTGGAGGGGCGCTGCAGAGGGTGAGCCTGGGCCCATTCTGATCCTGTCCCAATGCCCACCTGCGGTAACACCTTCCTTTCTTGGAACCCAGCCTTTCTTACCCACCAGGTGGGAACGGTGATGTCCACCTCTTGGGAGAAGAGAGAATGGGTAAGAACTGGCTCACTGGGGCCTGGCCATGGGCAGTGTGTGGAGGGAGCTGCCAGGGCAGTGCTGGGGGTCCTGGCTCCCAGGAGGGCCTGGCCAGCATTCCCTTGGCCAGGGGGAGAGTGGGAATGTGCTGATACAGGAAGGCAGCTTGCTTTCTGGCTGGGATATTGGAAAGAAATCCATCTCAGGAAGGGCAACCTCATCATATGAGAAGTATAGATTTCTGGCTTCAGCTAGTCCAAAAGCGCCCCTTTCCTGGGAGGGAAGGGCAGGCTCCCCTACCTTTTGTGACTCCTTCAGAGACGCTGGGGCTGTAGGGACCAGCCTTTCTGGGATGGGCTCATCAAGGTAAGGTGGTCAGGATCCAGTGAACCCTTCCCAGAGAGGGTTCAAAGGAATGTCTGGGGCCAAGTTCAGGTTCTGGGGCTGTGCCCATCCCTGTGGGACTTGAGTGCTCTCTCCTCCCTAGCCAGGTGCTATCCATCTCCCATGGCCTTGACCCAGCTGCACATGAGACAAGGTCTCCCATGCTGAGGTGGGCACTCAGTGTGTGTCCCACGATAACACATGTCTGCCACATCTGACGCCAAGCGCTGCAGAGACTAAACCCTGGGACCCTCACCCCACCAACAGTGAAACACATTCCCCAAAGAGAATTTGTCCTGGAGCTATTTTAACAGACAGTTCGATTGCAATACTTCCTTTTATTACATATATTTAATTTGTATACAACTGATATAGGTGCAGAATTTTAAATAGCAAGTCGCACAGGGAGTGAAAAAGCAGTCTCTGTTTTATCCCTTCTCACCCCGATTCTGGCTCCCCTGGGGGCCACTTTCCACTCTTTGAGCTATTCTAATGGCCCGTTTTTTTGTTGTTGTTGTTATTGTTTTTGCTTTTTATTTTTGTAGTGTACCATTGGTAATTTATGCCAGATTTCCCACCAGAATGGTGAACGCTTATCCTGACTGTCGACACATTAGCCCGTGTTCTGTTTCTATTTTTTTTCTCTTGACGATGTCCTTCTGACAGTGTTCGGGTCTGCTAGTTGCTCCCAAGAATTGGGGTTCAACTGCTCTCCCGGTGTCTTCCTTCAGTGTCAGCCTGCAAATCACCTTTGCCACCTCTGTGTCCCGTAGGCTATGTCTTCCTCTTTCTTGGTTTACATCCTTGTTTTGGTGGTGCACATCCTCCAGTGGCTTTTCTGAAGACTTTGCATGTTTAAAATGCCATTTGTCCACCATCCCTCTTGATCAACCCATTCAGTTGGATCTAGAATTCTAGGTTGAGATGATATTCTGTCAATGTTAAAGCCATTGCTCCATGGCTGTCTTAATCCCTGGGTAGCTTTTGAGTTGCCCAATGTCTTTTTTAGTCCCAGTCTTTTGACTGTGACCTGTTTTGTTCTCTGAAGCTTTGAGATCCTCTCCTTATCCCTGTCATTCTGCAATCCTGCAAGGATAGGCTCTTTCCATCTGGAGACTCATGTCCTGTAATCCTAGGACACCTCCTTGAGTGATTTCCTTCAAAGTGCTCTGCTCAGGTGTTTCTCAGTCACATCTTTCTGAGACTCTTATGAGTCCTCTATTTGAACTTCTAACTCTCCTTCCACTTTTTCCTTGGGTCTTATCTTTCCTTTCCTATTTTTTATCTTTTTTCTTTCTGCTCCACTTTCCAAGGGATTTCCTTAGGTTTAATTTCAAACACTACATTGATTTATTTTTAAATTCTGTCCTCCTATTTCTACTTTTTAAATCTCTCTCCTTCCTTCCTTCCCTTTCTCTTTCTATTGCTCTCTCTTTCTTTGTCTCCCTTTCTTCCCTCCCTCCCTCCCTTCTCTCTCTCTCTTTCTTTCTTTCTTTCTTCTTACTTTCTTTCTTTTCTTTCATCTCTCTCTCTTTCTTTGTTCTTTCTTTTCTTTCAACAGAGTCTTGCTCTGTTGCCCAGGCTGCAGTGCACTGGCACAATCTCAGTTCACCACAACCTCTGCCTCCTGGGTTCAAGCATTTCTCCTGCTTCAGCCTCCTGAGTAGCTGGGACTACAGGCACGCATCACCATGCCCAGCTAATGTTTGTATTTTTAATGGAGATGGGGTTTCACCACGTTGGCCAGGCTGGTCTTGAACTCCTGACCTCAGGTGATCTGCTCACCTCAGCCTCCCAAAGTGCCTGATATTACGGGCATGAGCCACTGCGCCCAGCCTTTTTCTTTCCTTTTTCTTTATTTTAGCAAATGTTCTTTTTTCAGTCTCCCATTCCCTTGTCATGGAGTGGTATCCTTTCCTCCCTCTCTGGGGCGTTCATGATGACTTTGTGGGCGTTTCCTTTTGCCTCTGCATTGCCTGTAACTCTCATAAGTTGCTTTTTTGGCCCCTGTCTCTGGCACTGAAGGCTCTCCTCAGACGTGGTGGCCATCTTGCAATGAAGGTCTGGAGGAATTAACCAGAAGGTTTGTAGGCAGGGCTGGCCTGCTGGGTCCTTGTGGTGGGTGATGAGGGATGAATGCCCCTTTCCCTAGGAACTGTCACATGTGGCATACACTGGTCTTTCTCTTGGGCCAGTCATTTTTGCCAGTGAGAAATCCATTGATGTCCTGTGGGCACAGAGGTCATTTCTGGGGTCCTGGGGGAACCCGGGGCTCACCGTTCCTGGGAAGTGTCTCTGCATCCCTTGTTTTTTATCAGGGGCTACTTCCTCTGCTCAGCTTCTCCAGAGAATGAGTTCTAGTTTCTGCTAGGCTAATGGCCCCCTCTTTTGGCCACAGAGGGTTGGGAGATTATTGGGGCGACTGTGGCTCTCAGCTGGTCCTCTGGTTTTAGCTCTGTCTACACCCCATGCTCAGATGTACCTGCTGCCTCCAGTCCCCGAGTGTCCCCTGCTGCAGTTGCATGGCTGCTCCCACTCACTGGGCTGCTGCTGCTCTTCTCCTATCCATCTGTCTCAGTCTGTTTGTGCCACTTTCACAAAATCCCCGAGGTTGAGTAATTGATAAACAGCAGAGATCTATTTTCTCAGCGTTCTAGAGGCTGGGAAGTCCAAGTCCAAGACGCTGGCTGTGGAGGGCCCAGTCTCTGCTTCCACGATGGTGTCACGTTGCTGCATCTGCCTGGAGGGAGCAACACTCTGTCCTCACACGGCAGAGGAGCAAAACAGCAAAAAGGCCGGAGCTAGTGCCCTCCAGCCCTTCTAAAAGGCACTGACTCATCCCAAGGGCAGAGCCCCTAATGCCTTGATCACATCACAAAAGGCTCCACCTCCCAACACCACCACACTGGAATTAAGCTTCAACACTGGAATTCTGGAGGAGACATATTCAAACCCAGCACCATCTCTCGAACATTTTGTCAAAATTCCTTTTTTGTGTTGTCTCCCTTCCCATGCTCTCTGCTTTGTGGACTTGAGCCTTTTTTATTCTCTTACTGTCAGCAAGTGGGATTTGGCACGAAAACAGACAGATGCTTTCATCATGAACCTTCCCTGTGTACCCAGAAGAACATAACTGCTGGGTAGCTGTGTGCCAGTCCCTTCCTGTCCCTTGGACCTGATTGCTCATATGAGGAAGACGGAAGTGTCGGGGACATGGCTTCTCAAGCATGGCTGGCTCTGGTGGCATTTCTGGGCTCTGCTGAAGACTCCGGAACCCTTCATAGACTCTGCAGAATGAAGTTGACAGTGGCACCACGGCTTGGTCCAGGGCATCTACAGGCTGAGATGGCCCTCTCTGCCTCCCAGTCCCAGCTGACTCCACCAGGACCCAGTACCCAGGAATGACCACTCAAGGATCCCACTGGCCCCCTCGCCAGAGGCTGGGGCATTCCTCCTCCTCACACTCCAGACACAAGGGGAGGAGTCTTCCACTAGGACCCGAGATTCCTAAGGCTTCAGGCCCAGCAGAGATGTGGGCATGGCAAGAGGGAGTGGTAGAGACTGTGGCTCCAGGCAGCTCATGTTCCCTCAAAAGACATGCATATCAAAGCTTTCCTAACACTGAGCTGTCTTGTAAATACCCACGTCTGCCAGCTGTATGCTCTGTTTTACTACTATTATTATTATTTTGAGATGGAGTCTGCTCTGTCACCCAGGCTGG
Organism: Cacajao melanocephalus; assembly: GCA_963573385.1. Lineage (NCBI taxonomy): Eukaryota > Metazoa > Chordata > Mammalia > Primates > Pitheciidae > Cacajao > Cacajao melanocephalus. The sequence goes on along the minus strand of CAUYLG010075928.1, from coordinate 6,565 downwards.
AGTGCAATAATCTCCGCCTCCCCGGTTTAAGCAATTCTCCTGCCTCAGCCTCTTGAGTAGCTGGGATTACAGGCACCCACCACCACATCCAGCTAATTTTTGTATTTTTAGTAGACATGGGATTTCACCATGTTGGTCAAGCTGGTTTTGAACTCCTGACCTCTTGGTCTACCTGCCTTGGTCTCCCAAAGTGCTGGGATTACAGGTGTGAGCCACCGCGCTTAGCCTCTGTTTTAAAATGTAGTATATTCGCAGGAAATTTAAGGTACAATACTGCCAGCGGATCAGGAGACAACTGTGGTGAACAAGGTGGTTTGTTACTCACAGTCCCCAACAGGAGGGGTCATACCACACCCCTAGAGCCACTCGGGCAGCACCAGGATGGGTCCAGAGGCAGAGCGAGAGAGAGGAGCGCCAGGCCAGGGCCTCCATTGTGGTTCCATGGAGGGGAATGGGCGAGGGAGGGTAAGCAGGTTCGGAGGGCTAGTCTGTGTCATTTCAGCAACTCTGGGGCACAGGGACTGTCCCTGGTTCTCTGGTACCTAGCGCTGGGGTGATCAGAGCAGGTGGAGAGTGGCCTGGAGGACGAGAGCCAGCAGAGGAGGTGGTTGGAGTGTGGGCTCTGGGTCCGCCGGGTTGCATGTGAAAGTGCACTTACTGGTCGTGAGCTGTTTACCATTTCTAAGCACTGGCTGGTTCTGGCCAGGACAGTCCCTTCTGGGCCAGGAAGGCCCTACATGTCCAAGCAATAGAAATACAGAAAACAAATGACATAATTCATGCCTTCCTCCCTCCCCGACTGCTGGTGAGGCACCTCTGTCGAGCATCAGGGCTCTGGGGAAGGTCAGACCTGGTCATGCTGAGGGGGTTCAGGAGCTTCTGTGCTCTGTGGGAAGAGCAAGTTCTGCTCATGAAATCCTAAGTGAGGACTCAAGAGGGAACAGGCTGCATTGGGAGGTAAAGGGTCTCTGGGTAAGGGCTGTGAGCAGGCTTGCAGGAGAAGCAGGACTTTGAGTGTGCCTGTATGAAGGAGATACCCCTATAGAGATGGGGTGTCTCCTAAAGCCGATCACTCTTGTCACCCAGGCTGGAGTGCAGTGGCATGATCTCAGCTGCCATAGGACAGCCCTGGCCACTGAGGGGTGGGGCCCGTGGCTGTGGGAAGTTCTTCCTCTTCCACCTCTCTGCTCCTACCTGTCCCTGCCCCCTCCTCCTCCTCATTAGGGCTGTCAGCCCTTGGCCCAGTTCTGTGTGTTAATTGGCCTCTAAGAAGTACCCAGCAGGCCCTGCTCAAGTCCCCTCTCCCCCGACCCATGTGACCTGGCAGGTGAGTCCCCCCCAGGCCTTAGAGTGTCATGGGTGATGGGGTACTGCAGACAGAGGGGTTTGGGCTCCCCTGTTAATGCTCCTGCTGTCTGGGGGAGGCGGGGGTAGCACCCCATGGTTCCCAGATGTCGGCGGGTCAGGGAGCCTGCATGGGACATTGCCGAGGGGAGGGGTCTCCTCAAGTGGTTCCTGATGGAGGGAAAATAAACGTGGTGATTTAGAGGCCGCCCCCACTCGACGGGCTTTCTTCGCCGAAGAGGTTCAGCTAATGAACCTCAAGCAGATTCATGGCCGGGTGTGAAGTCGACAGAGTCCTCACTCCGTGGAGACGAGCAGCATAAATCTCTGTTTTTAATGTCTAATGATATGTAAAATATTTAAATTTGCAACCCAGAATTATTAAGCTGCCAAGGTTTTTTTGCCTATTAAAGTGTGTTCCTGCCTGAGAATTTATGGGGCACCCTGTGGCCGCCACCAGCCCCTGTTAGGGGACAGGAGGTATAGATTTGTGGTCTCCTACTGTAAAAAACTTCAGGATCGCCTGACCCTGTAAACTGAAAATTCATGTCTCTCGCTCGGGGACAAATGCATTCTTTGTAAAGGCGGCCCATGGCCAGCCTTGGGCTCATGTTAGTTTATTGTCACTGGTTGATAACGTTTAATGGAAAAGATACAAGAGTGCCAAAGAATTTTAATTATTTTTGTGATAAAGTTATATGTTCGGCCTTGAAAAAGTAGAGATAATGCAGGAATTCATTATTATTCCCAGTGTGTTTAAACAGACAACGCAGAATGCAAACAAAAGCAGATGAAATTTGAAAAGTATTATCAATATTGCAGATAGCAGATGCCCTTTCGAATCAGAACAAGCATATCTTCTATAGCAACTTTATGGTTGAGTAGTTTATTCATTTCCATTAGAAGGTTGTACGTTTCTAAAATATGTAGATGGTATCTAGAAAAACCAACCAACCAGATGGGTCATTCTGCTTGTTTTCCTAAATTTATTATTTCACTTTTGCAGGCCCGGATCTGAGGGGCATTAACATGGGAGTGGAGTCTTATTGTGTCAAATTCTATCTAGTCCGTGACCTTTGGCGGGCTCTGCGCTGGCACAGAGAGGAAGTCGGAGCGAGGTGTCTGGACCATGGCGGGGTTTGCATTTGCCGTTATCTGGGTTGCATTGGTAAGGCTGCCAGTCAGGGTCTGCCCGCCTGTCGTTAAATGTTCCCTATTCCCTGAGCTCCCTCTGGCACCTGATGGAGGGAAACAAAGTCCAGGAGAAAACTGCACACTCCCCTCACCGCTCCTTTCCTCTTCCCCCGTGCCCGCCCGCCGCCCTGGACTCCGATGTGCAGAGATGGTTTGGGTCCTGCCTTGATGTGTAGAAATGGATCTGGCTTCTTCCTGGGGCTGTGGGCATCCCTGGCATTGTGCCAGGGGATAGAGTTCTGGCTTTCTAGAGTAGTCAGGGCTTTCCAAGTTGTGCCAGTTTTTTTTTTTTTTTTTTTTTTTTTGAGACAAAGTTTCATTCTGTCACCCAGGCTGGAGTGCAGTGGGAAGATCACAGCTCACTGCAACCTCCACCTCCCAGGTTCAAGCCATCCTCCTGCCTCAGCCTCCCAAGTCACTGGGATTACAGGCACCCACCACCATGCCCAGCTAATTTTTGTATTTTTAGTAGAGACGGAGTTTCGCCATGTTGATCAGGCTGGTCTTGAACTCCTGACCTCAGGTGATCCACCTGCCTTGGCCTCTCAAAGTGCTGGGATTACTGACATGAGCCACCGCGTCCAGCCGTGCCAGTTGTTTGTTGAGGTTAGGAGCTGTCCCTTAAGAACCAACTGATCCCAAAGCCCCACCGACTCCTCTTAGAACCCAATCGCCTTTCTATCTTGAATTTTGTTTCTGAGAAATGGATCAATTCTTGCCCTCGTGCTCACTGAATGAAGTGGCTTAGAGCCCCAGCTTTGCAGCCGGACAGAGCCTTGGGCAAGTTACCCTGCCCTCGGAGCCCCCATACCCGGTACCCCACGTGCTCTCAGCTATAACGTGGGTTGCAGACACCCATGTTGCCAATGACATTACCATGATTCTCTCTGCTGAACTGAGTGCCTCTGTGGCTCCTTCCTGGCCTAGGGTTTCTTTGAAACAGGCCCAGGAGAGTGACAGTTGGGCCTGAGAGGGAAGGACAGGCTGTGACTCATAAAGGTGCAGGATTCCTCGCCCCCCGGGACACCGGGAGCTGATGGGCGAGGTCAGGGGAGGCCTTGGGACCAAGTTCCGACTTTGGAGATGAGCCAGGCTTGGCTATGTGCCTCCAGTGGTTTTGAACAGGGGGCATCATGAGTTAACTGGTGCTTTCAGAAAGCTAAACCTGGCGGTGAGTGGCTTCTTCAGAGAAGGGACTCACCCAATATCAGGATTTTTATCAAAAGCAATCACATAGTGTGCCATAGAGGAGGTCTCCTTACATTGCAAAGAATCTGTGTGGTCATACCGTGTCTGCAGTCACAGTGAAATACAACCAGAAATTAAAAGCAAAAGAAGAGCTCAGAAATTCTGTTTGGAAGCTAAAGAGCATATTTAAAACAGAAATAATAAAAGAAATCAGAAAAATCAAGGATGGCACGATCTTGAAGATGCTACATGTCCAAATGTGTGGAACACAGAGAGAGGGAAGTCTATGCTTTTAAATCTGTTTATCAGGAAACAAGAAAGGCTGAAAAGAAACCAGCTAGGTGTTTGTCCCTAGAAACTGGAAAAAGAGCCTCAGAGCAAACCTAAAGGAATGAGAAAGAAGACAGGAATAAGGATAAGTGCAGGCACAAATAAAACAGAGATTAGCAAAGATGCAGACGGGTTCTTTGGACAGATTCACAACGGCAAAGCGAGGGCAATGAGATGGTACTGTTGGGAGGGTGCGCAGGACAGGATGCTTGGGACTGTAGGCGTGGGGCAAAGGGAACCGGGCTTCTCCACGCATCTCACAGAACTGGTTTGCCGGGGACGGCCTTGGTTTCTGCCTGTTGTCCCGGGTATCACTCATGGGGTCTCCCATCCCCTCAAAGGGCCTGGTTTGGAAGGTGACTGGTATCAGTGCTGTCCAATATATGAGACCCACGTGTGGCTACTGGGATGTGTGTTTGGTGCAAATTCACACCAGACTGTCAAGATTTAGTATGAGAACAAGAAAGGAAAAAATATATATATATGAGACTATATATATAATATATATAATCATATGTATGTGATTTATATATATAAATCATATAACATGATTTATATATATATCACATATATATTTGATTTATATATAAATCACATATATATGTGATATATATATGTAAATCATACTATATGATTTATATATATAATCATGTGTATATACATGATTATATATAATATATATTATATATTATGTATATTATATATATAATATATATATATATGATTATATATATAATCCTCAGCCTCCTGAGTAGCTGGGATTACGGTTGACATTCATTATTATATAAGTCATTCATTAAGTATTATATAAGTCATATTTATATATATTTTGAGATGGAGTCTCACTCTGTCACCCAGGCTGGAGTGCAATGGCGTGATCTCAGCTCACTGCAACTTCTGTCTCCCAGGTTCAAGTGATTCTCCTGCCTCAGCCTCCTGAGTAGCTGGGATTACAGGTGCATGCCACCACACCAGCTAATTTTTATATTTGTAGTAGAGACGATGTTTCTCCATGTTGGACAGGCTGGTCTCGAACTCCTGACCTCCTGACCTCACGTGATCCACTGCCTCAGTCTCCCAAAGGGCTGGGATTACAGGCATGAGCCACTGTGCCGTCCTCAGTAATATGTTTTACATTGATTACAAGTTCAGCAATACTTTGGATCTATTGAATTAAGTAAAAATACATTATTAAAATAATTTCCACCTGGTTCTTTGATGTGGTTACTAGAAAATAAAACATTATGTCTGTGGCTTCATCCTGTATCTGTGGACAGTGCCGATTTACACTGTCACTCCCGCCATGGGCGGGATGCTGGGATAGGCCTGGTGAAAGGCAAAAGCTGGGGGTTTCAATGCAGACCTCAGCAGTAACTTGTCTTAGCCAAATAATACCATCTCCTTACGTTTCAATTCCCCTTCTCTAAAGTGGCAATAGGACTGGTATTGGTCTTGTAAGATTTGGGGAAGTTCCACTTAAGATCATTCGCGTAAAGCACTCAGCGCCTTGTGGTTGGCATTCATTAAGTATTAGTTGCCAGTCATAAAACAGCATAACGATGAGACGCTTTTTCCCCACATCCCTGTGACGCCGCTTTATTGCTTAGGAAGTGATGGTGCGCTGAAGTGTTCAGCGGCTTGCCCATGGTCTCAGGAGAGCAAAGCTGGCCTGCCTGTCTCACCGCACGACACTGGGATAAGACGGTCACTGGGATCTGTCGCCTGTGCTCCCGTGTGCTGGCTGGCCTGGCAGAGGGGGCCTCTTTGCTTCTAACCAGACTTCCTTCCACCAGCTCATCCTGCGCTTCCCTAGAACCCTTCTCTACCCACCCAGCCTCCATCAATCTCAGTTCATCGTGGCCTTGAGTGAGGTGAGGATGTTCTCTTGGCCTCCTCTGCACACTCAGGGATCCCCAAGTTTGGACCCTTGAGTTTCCCCCTCTTTCTGCCCTACTTGGTGCCCCCAGCATGGAGCATGAGGCTTGGTCCTCCACAAAGCTTGGCTGGGAGTTTGACAAATGTTTTTTGGTTCGTCAAACAAACTCCGGCTTGAACTAAGTGCCTTTCTTACCAGTTTTAGAATGAATGGGCCGCAGCCGTGGTGAATCTGACAGTCCTGGTGTGCAGAAATGCCCTTGGGTGCCCTTGTCTGTGCACGGCTGCCAGAGCTAGTCACCCCAGCCAGACACGCTGGTCTGGGCACCTCCTGGGGGAGCCCCAGGTGATGGCACCTAGTTTCACGGATGGCACAGCAATTTCCACATCAGTAAAGGCCCACCGTGCTGTTGATTCCTGTCCTGAGACCCCTCTTCCATGCTCCGTTTTTTATTTATTTTATTTTTTATTTTTTATTTTATTTTTATTTTTATTTTTTTATTTTTGAAAGAAAGAAAAAGAGAGGAAAGAAAGTGAGAGTGAAAGAAAGAAAAAAAAAAGAATGTAAGAGAGAAAGAAAGAGGAAGAGAAAGAGGGAGAGAGAACGGGATTCTTGTTCTATTGCCCAGGCTAG